>JAOWBP010002392.1:54493012-54514832 GCA_028571105.1 Tragopan temminckii
GGATTGTGATTCAGTTCAGCTATGTATAGAGACTAAGGGAGTAAAAGAAAATGTGCTTTCCAGGTACCTATGGAAGCTGGGCAAGGGGAGGAAGGGTGGCTGTTGAGCATGCTAATCCAAGGGCTACTTAGAAAGACCCTTAGTGAGAAACCTGTTCCTAAAACATTGTTTTCCTGGTGTGTATGTTGGGCTCTTGCATATCTGGGACTTCCTGGAAAAATCTGGCTTTTCTGTTTAAAGTTTCAGTCCTGTTGGAGTTTGCTACTTTGGTTCCTTTGGCTCATATTCCTGCTGAGACGATGGTGCAGGCACGAGCCCCCGCCCCATGTTCTGACACTGCAGCTCAGAGTGGATGCTCTGTGCAGCTCCAGTGCTGGTTGTAGAAACTGTTGTTCAAACACAGCACCAAAAACATGTTTCTATAGGAACTTTACCTAGATTTGTATTAATGAGACATGGAAAATAGGATGTTTTATTTATTTATTCTTAAGCTATCTGTGCATGGAGGAGAACTGATTTCTTTTGTCCTTCACTGTAGCAATTAATATTTTAGGTGATTGCTTTTATATTACAGTTTTTTGCAGATTTACAGATATTTACAGTTAATGAGCTGAACATCCTCTCCTAAAATCTTGTCAGGTGTTTTTACTTTCAAAAGACTTAGAGTTTGTTTTCCAAACACTGCATTCTTGATAGCTAGCTTTAAACAGGTCATGCACCTCTAGAAACTGGGATTTTTGTGGAATCGTAGAATCACAGAATGGCTTGTGTTGGACCCAAGGCACCTCGAAGATGATCCAGCTCCAACTTCTGCAATGGACAGGGTTACTAACCACTAGACCAAGTACTAGGTCAGATTGCATGGGGCCCTGTACAACCCAGCCTTGAATGCATCCAGGAGTGAGGCATCCACAACCTCTCAGGGCAGCCTGTGCCAGCACCAACACCTCTGTGAAAAATTTCTCCTGACACCTAATCAAAGTCTCCCCTCTTTTAGTTTAAAATCATTCCTCCATCTACTTGTGTAAAAAGTTGATTCCCCTCTGGCTTATAAGCTCCCTTTAAGTATTGCAGGGCTGCTGTGAGGACTCCCTGCTGCTTTTTCTTCTCCAGGCTGAGCAAGCCCAGATCCCTCAGCCTGTCTTCATTGGAGAGGTTCTCCAGCCCTCTGTTCATCTTCATGACCCTCCTCTGGATCAGTTCATCTTACATGCATAATACTGCAGTAATGACATTGAAGAATTGCCACTGAGACTCTTTGGTTAAAAAGAGAAATAAAAGTGAAGTGAAAGTAGGAGGACAAAAGCTGACCATTGCTCTTCAATATCTTACAAACAGGAGGTCTGTATCTGGAAAATTATTGCTTTCTGAGGCCTCCTTCTGATTCAGCTAATCTTTTTAAATGGTTGCTGATACTTACTTTTGTTCAGCTCTGGGAATAAAATGTGTTTTAACGATGACTTGTAAATTGCTTCTGGTTTTCTCTTTTTTTTTCTGCCTCCTCCCCTTCACATAAAGTCTGTTTGCAATGGAAAAAAAAGGGTCACTGTTGTACACACCTAGTTTAAAAAAAATATAGCTGTGTGAAAATGAGTTCACTTTGAGCAAACCTCCTATATTTTTAGTTTTATGCTAACAACTGATGTGCAGGTCCTCTATCTAGCTAAGAGTCATCCATTAATTTTTTTGATGTTAGATTTGTGAATTGGAAATATACATGTCTTTTCACTAGATCTTTGATGTACTGTCCCCGAATAAAATGTAAATTGGACATAGTTCAAGCACAAATTTGTGCTTAACCTTCTGTACTGGGCGCAATTTAAAAGAGCACATATTTGTGTGCAAACACTGATCCTAAACTGCATTTCCCATTAATTTTTTTTTTTTTGAGGCTTTTGTGGTTTTGGTATACTTTAGGTGACAAAATTAGTCAATGTATAATTCAGTTAATGAAGGAATCAGCATTGTTTTTTTAGTAAGTGTCCTATTAATGGGAAGTAGATTATAAAAGGACTAAAAATACCATCTTGTTTATTCTGTAGTCTGAGTGGTGCTGAGGGATTCTATTTACTGGAATAAGCCTAACCAGATTGATATTGAATTAAGGCAAACACTGAATGGCAATCTTTGGGTTTTAATGTACAGCCAAGCCTGAAAGGGTGTTTTGCATTTCATAGAACTTAACACCACCCACAGTCCAGGTGTTTTGCTCATTTGATTCTTTCGGATGTAAAACTACTTGTTACGCCAGTGCACAAATGTTCAAATAGTTGGGTGCATCCCTAGGAGGGGAAGATGAAATACTTCTGTGTAGTCTGCACTTGGTGGGCTGTTGCTCAGTGTAGCCTTCCACAAAAATGAATGTCTGTTTCACATTGCACAGAAATAGCAGCCTTTGGTAGCATCCACTGAAGCAGGCAGAATAGAGGCATGTGCCCCTTATTTCCAGTAGAATGATACTGTCTATGAGGGGAGCTTGGCATGTGAGAGCACAGATTCCTCTGGGTTGGAAACAGATGCTGTTGCATCTTAGAGTTGTATGACTTGTTTTGTTTAAGCGGTACATATGGCTGTCAGCTCTGCTGTGCTATACCTTCTGTGGGAAGGCAGTGTGCTAATACAGTCAGTTAGATGATCTAGCCAGATGTTAAGTTGAACAGGAGTCAGGTGACAGTCTTAAACAGTTGCTTTTAGATGGAGTTTTTGGCCTGTTATTTACTGTCTTCTTTCCAGCACATAGCACTTAACATCATAACATTTGCATCTCTCAGTGGTTAAGACTTTATATGCCACAGTCTTTATGCAGATAATGATACCCATGGAGAAAGTAGTTTCTGTGTCCCAGCAATCACTATTGCATCTTAAGATAACCTTTTCCTGCATTATAAAACATAATCAGGAAGAAACATCTTTCTCAGAGTCAGTTAGCTATATATCTAATGTTACTTTTTGTGGAAGATTATACTGTGTACTTGCAGAGGCGATTACAGCCCTGTCACCTTTCTTATTAAAATTTTATCTTCTCAGATTTTTCTCAGTCATACTCTTCCACATAGTAGAGTTGTTATTCTTGTGACTCTGTCCCTTGATGTTCTTGATACGTAAATGGGATTCTATAGCAGAAATTGAGATGGGGGCCAGTGCCGAAGGTATGTGAGATAGTTGCAGTCTTTGCTTTGTGCCTCATTTAGTATGAAGTTTTTACCAAATGAATGCAGTACAGTTTTAATGATTTAAAGAAATTTAATCCTTCTGAAAACAGGAAAATTTTCAAAACAAGGGTTTTTGAAGTCCAGTGTTCTCTCACTATCAGTGCCTGGCAGCAGATGCATAGGAAACCATGTGAAAATAGAAATAGGTTATACGTTCAGAGACATCCTGTCTCTACTGACAGGCAACGTTTTAGGCTCGCTGAACCGAAGGTTGCATCAGGACTGCGACAACCACTTGTGAATCCTGCTCCACTGATGCAATACAAAGGAAGACCTACAAGAGTACCAGGAAGGTCAAAGTCTGTCCTATGCACTTCCAGGATTACATCATAGTCATAGGAATCTGCTGCTTCTGCTATGAGCGCATTTTTGGAAAGCTTTCCACCTTTTTCTGTAACTTACTTTGCTATGAGCTCTTGTGCATGCATACAGATTTTTCTAACCTACCTGTATGATTTTCAAAATGAGGTTTCATATTTTTTTGGGAGCATTTATATTTTCAGTAGAGATGAAAGTTTGTCTTGTTCAGCATTTGTTCTGAGTACTTGGCAGCTCTTCCAGTGGTTTTAAGCAAAAAAACTTTGGTTTTAAGCAAGACTATTCAACCACTTTGTTAAAGTAGAGCTGGTATTATTTTCCTATACAGGAGATGAGTTAAAAGATTTTTAATTTTTAAAGATACCTCACTGCTAACTCCACATTATATCACAGTATTTTATTCATGAACATGAGTAAAGCTTATATTACAATGAGATCATGAGAAACTGCTTGGGAGCCATCTTAAATTTACCTAATAGTGAAAATGCAGTACACAGCTGAATAGCTCTGGCGGTTCAGAAACATATATCTGCAATAAGTTGAACACCAGTTCATTTTGGATTTTTTCTTTCGGTAGAAGTAATTTGAGTTCTTTAGGTCATATCTGTACTTACAAAGAACTTGATTCCTATGGAATAATGCTTAATGTGCTCTAGAGTTTCTTACGAGGTGTTAAGCTCCTTTTCTTTCAGGCTTTGTTCTCATTGTTAAAAAAAAGCCCTTTGGTCCCACCAGCTTATACTGTCCATATTTGGCTGCATACCCAACCTGACATGCTGAAGTCAGTTTGCTGATTCCAGCTCTTCCAGAAGCTGTCGAAAGAGCCAGGCTGCACTTTTGCCTTGTAGTGTCTCAGCAAAATTGTGATTTATTGCATTTATTTCCAACTTGAAGTATGGTACAAGAGCCTGGATCTCATCATGATTTCTTCTGGTCTAAAGCATATGCTGAAATGGATGTGTATGTGCTACAGAGAAAATTATTCCTGTTACCTGGCATAAGTGTCTACTTGCATGTGGGCAATACAGATCAAATATTTCTGAAATTATCTATGGAAATGTAGTAAGAAGAAGAAAATCCTTCATGTTACTATAAGATTCACACAGAAATGAATTTTCACTGAACTGAGATGTGGAAAGAATTTCATATTTTTATGAACTTTGCTACTTTCACCTCCTGCATCGCTGGGTGCTTCTTTTTTTATAATGGGGACACTTTTAGATGTTTGGGAAAATGCAGAACACTGGAAAAGAATGCAAGATCACTCACTTCTGACTGTTTTTAGATGAGTAAATTGACTGAAGACAACTGCACAAAACTGAGAAATGTTTTAATTGTTGCCTTCCAGAGTGAAAAAGCTGGTGCGTTAACTTAGGCTGTCCCCCACTATACTGCTCTTATTGATTCTTGGAGAGAGAAGCGTTGTGCCTTAGCAACAATTTACTATAACAACTAGTCACAATTGCTCAATAACACATCTTCTCTTGTTCGCTCCTTTCTGCAGTACTGTCTCATGTAACATATTTGTTCAGTCTTCCTCATACCATTGGTTCATCTGATTTCCTTACTAGAGTAGGTAATTAGTGCATGAATTTTTAATCCTTCATTAGATATGCAGATGATTTTGTGTTCATCAGGACAAAGCACAGTAGTTCATACTAATTTTTTTTAGTTCTTCTCTTCATCAAGTTCATCAGGAAAAGACAATATTTACTGGAGACCTTATTTGAGAAGTTATTTTGTATCATCAAAATAGTGCTAATACTGTTTTGCTAAGAATTGAACAAAATATCTATTTCATACTGGACAGTATTAGTGCTAAACTACATGTCCAGAGCTGAGCTAAAAACAGCAACATGCCAGAAGTCACAGTTCAGTTTTTTTATCCGTATTGTTTTAGAAAGGATGCCAAATTCCTGAAGAAACCACTGTTGGTAGTCCTGATTTCTCCTGTTGTGACGAAACTTTCCAGCCAGGAAGAAAAGCAGTTTTCTATTGCTTTGCAGTTTGTCTTTTGCTTGATCTCTTTCCTCAATCCTGTAAGGAATATGGCAGCTTTATAAGAAGAGGCTGATTCTGTTATTGACCTGATGACTGATCAGTGCTGCTACTAATAGCAGTTTTCAAGAGGAAAAGCCTCATGTCCCAGAAGCTGGCCATTGAGATGGAAATAGCTGTTGTGGTCATTGATGCTAAAATTTAAAACTGGGACTAAATGTAGACTATCTCTTACTGTATTAAATCTCAATTCGGAGATTTGTTAGCAATCCAAATAGATTTTTATTGCATTTTTTACATCAGAAAATCAAAATTAAATAAGGTTGATGAAAGCATTATTTCTCTCAAATGTGTTATTGCTACTTCCTTTTCAGCTGCCTAGGCTACTCTCTTTTTACTTTGTCTTTCCTTTTGTGCATTTTTTTCTCCTGATTTTGGTCTTGGCAGGTTGAGCACTCTACAGGGAAAACTGTGTAAACGCTTTACAAATCTTTAATAGATTATGCTGTAAGTTACATCAAAGTAGGATTTGATGTAATTATCTAGAAAAAGCATAGCTTGCGGAAGAGTTTAATGGTGGTTGCTGATGTAGATTTTTTTTTTTTAATGCTGGCTGCTATAATCTCTGGTGTACGTGGATAACCGTTGTCCAATAGAACATGCATTTTTATGGAGAAGGATTGTAAATAGTTCAAACTGGGACAGAAGTGTTGGAGATGTTCATAAAGAAAGCTGTTGTTTGATGAATACTCATTTTGATGCATTAATTGTTCTCATAATATACATAGTATTAAATGGATCTGACAACTTTTATCTTGTAGATGTGATGTTTAAAGAGAAGAATGAATTATGCATGTAAATATGAATGGTCTGAATTCTCATCAGTAGGAAATATGAATGCTTGTGTACATTAAGAACTAAACCATTCGATACATGGTGGCAGGGAGGGACTGTGGCTTCTATACATTCTTGAATGTTTCCGTTTGATAATCAGCCCAAGATTTAAAGGTTTTTTTTTTTTATAGTGGACAAATGTTTCCTTGTCTGGATTTGAAGTTAAGGCAATAAAGTGTTCACCTTATAGGTAAAACATGCAAATAGTTCTTCCTTCATTCCTTGTCCTATGTGAAAAGAGATAATGCGAAAAAGCTTCCATAGATGTGATAGAGCAGATTTTAAAAGTAATTTAAAAGGAGGATGACTTACATGTAGTTTCCCAGAAAACATGTCTTTCTATGTGTGTGGCCTTTAGGTAAAATGGTACATGTGATTTTGATAACTGGACATCTGAGTAGCGATTTGGCTTCAAGATCAGTTACTTTACAGTTTAGTTTTTGGCTTTCTAGCTGTGCAATGTACTGGTTAAAGCACTTTCAGAAGATCTTAGTTTGTCAGACATTAATGAAAGAGAAGATAATATATTAGTGCAACTGCACTACCTACTAAATCCCTGGATGAAAGTTGTAACACAGTTATGCCTGGAGCATAGAAGGAAGTTCTTATCATGGTTGCAAAGCATTTAAATTTGATTCCTCCTTTCCAAGACTAGTTCTACAAGCTTGGTCTCTGCTCAGGAACAGTGGTTATATTTGTTTGTGAGGTCACTTTTTTTTTTTTGGTTGAGTGGTTGTTTTTAAGCTCAAGCAAAAAAGGTTTAGTTACTGTGCACAGACATGAGAAAACTGAATAGAGCAATTGTCCAGTTTTCCCCGCTGTCATTAGACAGAGTTAGAAAAATTTGAAAAGCCTGAATAAGAAAGAAGAGAATGCTAAAATTTAGGACTGAAAAATCCGTGCCTTGGAAGAATGGTGGGGTGTTTTGATTAGGCTGAGCAAACAAAGTGTTCGTTTTTATCTTTACTAATGCAATTCTTTTTCCCTTTACATATATGTAGTGATAGTGAAATTTGGCTGAAGTACAGATACATGATTCTCTGCAAATCATGAATTTTGCTTGATATGTGATGTAGTCACAGTCATTTTATTTGTTATACATCTAGAGGGTCTTTTTCTTTGGCCAGGAAAGGACAAAACAGCAACAACAAAAAATCTACCAAAAAACCAACCAGTCCTCTGCCTATCCGTTTTTCCCTGAGAACAGAACCCTTTTCACGTTCAGTTCTCTGCCCATGCATTCTGCTCAGGGCTCAGGTATATTTCTACTTCTTTTCTGCTTAGAAATGTTCTTAGGTGCTGTCCCTTGGCAACAGGACCCAGTCAATGCTAGGGTCCTTGATGAGCTGGGGAAAAGGTGGGCTCTGGAACATCTGCATTCTGGTGAATCTTCCTGAAGGGACTTGCCACAGAGGTTCCAACAATCTCTGTGGAACAGAAACATGTTAGGATTGAAGTCTGTGACTCACAATGGCGGGTTTCCTGGCAATTTATCTTGAGTTTTACAAAATTTCCAATATGTGCTGTTTGTTTTTTGTGGTTCACTAAAGGCAATCCTTTTCTGATATCCTTAGTAATTTACCTAATGGACAAAGCTAATACTAAAAATGCACCAAGGAATACCAAAACAAAAGTATGCTTTGCGTTAGTCCTTTAAAGTATCTTCCAGATTTAGAGCTTCAGTTTTTGCTGGCGCTGGCAGGATGGTAGGAAGAGGCAGGCACATTTTTCCTTTGATCCTGTGGTTTCAGCTTGATTTGAAAACAGTGTAAATTATCAACTACTTGAGACAATGTAGTCTTAAACCAACCTAAGAAGCCAAATGATCATAAACAATAGTTGCATAGTTTCTTAAATCTATTCACACTGCTCTTTAAAGTTGTAATTTAAATCTTGATGATATTATGCTTGTTAGTTCTTGAAATAATTATAATTTACATTTATAGTGCTAGCACGCAATTCTCACACTATGGTAGTATACTCTTGATAGTATTTTTTCAATGTTTTTAATTGGAACAGCTTAAAGCATTTCACAGAGCATTAATAATCCCTGCAATTGCCCTCTTAAAGGAAGTACATATTAGTAGCCCCAGTTTACATATAAAGGAAAACAAAGACATTGAATCATTTGCCCTAGGTTATAGAACAAGCCAGGGCAGAGTGAAAATCTATCCTATGGGCCCTGATCTCTGAAGAGTGAAATAAATATAATGTGGTAAGAGATTTTTCACTGCATGGGATTTCCTTTAAATGAACAGAGGGAATATGATAGTCTAGGATGTTTAATGAGTAAGTGCTTGTGGAATTATATACAAATTTTCTTGAATTTTTCCATTCATTTTTTTTGTTATTTATTATTTTGTGTTTAATTTTTATTTGGTTCTTTTTGAAAGACAGATTACAAGTAAAATTTATTAACAGAGCTATATAACAGTGGTTATCCTCTGCATTTTTTTTCACTACAGCATTACAAAAAGTAAATGTATGTGCAGTGCTTTTGTGAGCATTTGAATTGTAGATTAGTATTTAAATCCTCAACAGCAATGATATCAAGCAGCCCCAACCAGGGTTGTCACAAGTGATATAAAAGTACAGAACAATGCAATTTGTACATTTCTGAACAGATTCAAATCATTAGTCAGTATAGAGTAAAGTATACTGGAACAGATATGAACTATATGAGAATAGATGGTTCTAATTGAATATAAAAATGCTTTAATTCCTTAGGCAAGATTATTATACTGTTGCATTTTTTTCTGTATGTGAGGATTTTTCTCTATTTAGAGCTGTAAAATGTTAAAGTTGAAACTACACTGCTGGCTCATATTCAGCTGAGCGTTGACCTACACCCCCGGATCCTTTTTCTCTGCACAGTTTTCCAGCCTTAAAATTACGTTGGTATTTAAACTGTTTCAGATCTTTGAGAATTGGCTTCAGTAAGGTTTCCAAAATGTACTGCAACACTTGACAGCAACTTTAAAATTATTTGTCCAAATATCCTGCCATGATCTGAATATCACTATTAGTCTTTCTTAGTCACTGCTTGATTTCTGTGCTGTGTGATAGTAAAATCTTTGGATCCATTGCTAGAGAAAGTTTGTTTTGTTTATCAGGTTTGATTTAATACATTATTTCATGGAGTATGCCTCTAGTTATTGTCTTGCATTAAAAAAGTGACAGATCAGCCCTCTGTAGCTGGTACTTTTGTTATACAGCATGTTTATAATGTCCCTTCTAATGTTATCTTTGTAAAATAAACTATTCTAGTCTCTTAAGTCACTCTTTTTGAGGTAGTGCTGCTATCATTCTATAATTATTCTTATAGATCCCCCATAGAGCTCTCTTCAGTTCTATAGTAAATGGACTTAGCAATTTGGATTAGGGATAAGGCAGACTGATTCTGCTGCTGAACCTTGGCCTAAATGAATACACTGGTTAAATCATAAGTGTTTCTTAATTAGTATGCACACATTGGCAAATGAATGCTATTAATTTCATATTAGTTATTTTGGAATTGAGTTAATAACATTTTTTAGCATTTCATAAAGGACTGTTTTTAATATTTTCCTATTGTACTCTATCACATAAGCATGTGTTTCGGCTTTTTCATTCACGTTTTACGTTTTCTTTTGTGTCTTAATGCATCATCACTACATTTTAGAAACAAGCTTGCTCTTAGTTCAGAGAAGGGCTGCAAAGATGATCAGAGGGCTGGAACACTTCTCCTTTGAGGAAGGGTTGAGGGAGATGAGCTTGTTCAGCCTAGAGATGAGGAGGCTCTGGAGACGCTTCATCGTGGCCTTCCAGTACTTGAAGGGAGTTTATAAGCAGGAAGGAGAGTGACTTTTTACATGACCTGATAGTGATAGGACAAAGGAAAATGGCTTTAAACTAAAAGAGAGGAGATTTAGGTTTGCTGTTAGGAAAAAAGCCTTGACACTGTCTCTCACAGTATTCCCCTGGGGAAGCTGGCAGCCCGTGGCTTGCACAGGTACATTTTTTGCTGGGTTAAAGAACTGGCTGGAGTGCTGGGCTCAGAGAGTGTCGGTGAACAGTTTAATTCAGCTGGTGACTGGCCATAAGTGGTGTTCTCCAGGGGTTACTACTGGGACCTGTCCTGTTCAATATCTTTATTGATGACCTGGACAGGGGGATTGAGTGCACCCTCAGTAAGTTTGCAGATAACATCAAGTTGGGAAGAAGCCTCAGTATGCCTGAGGAAGGCTCTACTTCCTACCCTACAGAAAGGGATCTGGACAGGCCAGTGGGATGAAGTTGAACAAGACCAAGTGCTAGGTCCTGCATGTTGATCACAATAACCCCATACAATGCTACAGGCTTGGGACAGAGTGGCTGGAAGACTGTGCAGAGTAAAAGGACTTGGAGATGTTGGTTGACGCTCGGCTATGTCGTCTTGGCTTTTATCAGAAGGATGATTGTCCCCTTGTACACAGCTCTTGTGAGGCTGCACCTCAAGTACTCTTGCTACGTTTTGGACCCCTCACTACAAGAAAGACATCAAGGCTCTGCATTGTGTCCAGAGAAAGGCAATGAAACAGGTGAGGGTGCTGCAGCACAAGTCTCATGAGGAGTGACTGAGGAGGGAGCTGGAATTGTTCAGTTTGGAGAAGAGGAGGCTCAGGGGAGACCCTATTGCTCACTACAACTACCTGAAAGGACGTTGCAGTGAGGTGGGGGTTTGCCTCTTCTCCCAGTTAACTAGTGATAGGACTGGAGGGAATGGCCTCAAGTTGTGCAAGGGATGGTTCAGGTTTAATATTGGGAAGAATTTCTTCCTCAGAAGAATGATTAGGTTTTGGAACGGGCTGCCCAGGGAGGTAGTAGAGTCAGCAGTCCTGGATGTGTTCAAGAAATGTGTAGATACGGAACCTGAGGCACATTGTTTAGTGGGTGATATTGATGGTAGGTGGACTGAATCATCTCAGTTGTCTTTTCCAACTTCAGAGGGTGATAAGGTTGTGGCACAGATTTCCCAGAGGAGCTGTAGATGCCCCATCCCCGGAGGTGTTCAAGGCCAGGTTGGATGGGGTCCTAGGCAGGCTGATTTGGTGGCTGGCAACTTTTCCCATGGCAGGGGGGTGGAAATGGATAGGCTTTAAGGTCTCTTCCAACCTAAGGCATTCTGTGATTCTATAATGCTGTAACGATGACTTTATAGCATAAAACACGATATAGGATTTCAGGTGAAGTAACTTAATTTATTTTAAAATAGTTTAGGAAATTGGAACAAATCTTTTCTCTTTGGTTCTAACAAGCCTTATGCTGTAGTAGCCTTGTTAATCTTCCAGTATATGTAAGTCACACCACAGTTTAAGTCTTTGCAAGCGATAGCACACATGCACAACAATAAAATGATTGTATGAATTATGTGAAAAAAAGTTTTATAATGTGGATTTGCGAGGATTACCTTCTTTCAAGGTCTGAGCTGTTTGTGAAGAGGGAATGCAATGGAAATGTAATGCAGTTTGGCTGGTGGTTCCCAGTTCTCCCCCACTCCCTCCCCTTTTTTCTTCAGTTTCCCAGTTTGAAACCTGAAGCTTTCCCAAATCCATTTCAAATCCACAGGGATAAGTTGCTGGTAGTGGTTAGCCTTCCAGTGAGAATTGTCTGTTCTGGGGTACTGACATCTGTAGCCGTGACCTTCCAGTGAACTCCCTAACAACTCTGTTGCAGTTTTTCTATGTTTTGTTCAATATACATAGCAAAGATTCACTAATTGCATTTGCTGTGCTATGCTATCCTTAAAACGTTGCTTTTGCAATGTCCTTTCTCCTTATCCATGTTTTTTTTTTTTCTCCTCTTTTTCTCCTGTTCTACAGTATCTGGAGAGTATCAAGCTGATAGTTGCAAAGTGAGTCAGAGCTTTTGAAGTCCAGACATTTGGAATATTGCTCAGCTTAAATGGTGAGAATGTTATAGAGAGATATTAAAGACAACTGGAGTTCTAATGACGTCAGGCCTGAAAAAATGATTATTCTATCAGTAGAACATTTAATTTCCAAAAATTAAATTATGCCTCATTTCTAGATTTGTAATAAAATAATTAATGTCTGGACTTTCTCATTATCGACTAGTTTGCTCCAATTTCTTTATATGAAAGGGGCTTTGTCGTTTACTGAGGAGTCATATTGTAGTCGAGTTTTACACATTTTATTGTCTCGACTTCTGCTCCAAGAATTACATGTCTACTTGGGAAATGAATTCACAGTACCACAGAGTCTGGCTATCTTCCAGATTTTAATTGCTTACCAGTGAGGTTCAGGGCAGACTGTTCTTCCTAGGATGGGAAAATGAAAAAGAAACAAACCTTGGTTGTGCTAAAGAAAAACACCTTATTGAAAAGTGTATTCACTGATACATGAAACAAAGAACTGCATCATATTTATCGTTGCACAGTGGGCTCTGAGGCTGAATTAACAAAATTGAAAAGCTAAGCAAGGTAGAAGCTGGTGTTTAGCCAACTGTTAGGGCTTTTTGTGCAAGTAGCTTCTTTTAGGCAGACTGAAGTAGCTGATGAAGAAGAAATAAAAAGAATTAAGATCAAAATGTATGGGAAAAGTGGAGAGGAAGGATGGACTAAAAAGCTCTGTAATAACAAAAAAGAAAAGTATGTCAAAACACATGGACTGCAAATTAAAGATATCACTTGACCTCCTTGTGTGCTGAGATCTTTTTATTAGCAGCCAAGAAATGTGGATTTCTGTCTCTGGTTTCTGGTATTTTCTGATTGCAAGCAGGGAAAGCTTTTCTACCTTTTGCCTGACAATATCTTGCTGTCTCTTGCTCTCTTTTAAAGCGGTATTTTCCACTGTGTAACTTCCAATCATTGCTTTCACTTCTGTCTTGCACTGTTTGGCCATCAGGATACTGGAAAAGTAGTGAGAATAATGAAGAGTAAAAGAGAAGTGAAGGGTAAATATCTGAAGTGAAATAGTAACTGTAGGCGTAAGAACTGTGCAATTTATTGCTGCCATCTGAGTTATTGCTGCAGTTTTCTAAAGGGATCATAGGTGCTTTGAGGAGGAGGATGATGTGTTTCATCTGCTGAAACTATGGTGGCAGCTGCAGAGACTGCAAAGGGGGAAAAAGTGACACAGTTGAACAGGATCAAGTGTAGTCTCTCTGAGGAAAAAGTACAAAGTTAAGCAGTTAATTGGTGATGAAAAAATGAATTTTGTTTTTACCTAAAGTGGGTAGTGAAGTAGTGGAGCTCTACTAGCAAGGGTATGTATTACACAAATAGATGAAAAATAACATGGTTTGATTTAGATATGAGCCACTTGGGATGTTGTGGAGGAGATGAGATGTGGGGATCAACAGCTGGAGGCAAGCTGGGCAGCTGGAAGGGTGGCTGGGTACATGCCGGGGGTGGAGGGGTCTCAAATCCATGACTTGTTTACTTGGAGCACAAACAGCTTAACATCTGGTTGTCTTCCAGTGAAACTTCAGATTCTCAACTTCACTGCCTCTCCTGAGCTTTCCTTTCATACCTCTTAATCACCTTGTACTAACATCTGAGCAACCCTCATATTTTTCATTCTTTTTGTTGCCAGTCTGGCAAATGACGGGAAAGAGATCTCTATGATTTAGCCAAGGGAAAAATACTTCCATGCATGATTACTAATATGGATACTAAACCATATTCACTGAACAAGAGAAAACATAGTACTTACATGAGTTAAGATCACTTTACCTGTCAACAGTTGCGTGCTCCAGTAGGTACTGTTTAATCTCAAGATACTTAATAATACAGATGCAAAAAGAGCTCTAGTTAGATTTGTCAGATACAAAACTTTATAATCCCTACTATTCAATTATATTCCTACTCTTCAGTGTTCATCCTCGTTAAATGTAACACTCATTAAAAATATATAACCTATATTCATCATCTTAGTTATCCATCACTAAATCAGATTAATAGATTACCATACAATTTTACATTCTTTTTACAACTTAATGCAAATGATACATTATTAAAATACTGAGCATTGCCTACGTGCAATTTTTTTTTTTTCCCAGTTGAGTCACCCATTGATGAGTGATAAAAAGAGTGATGTTGACAAATGTGTTTGGAAATCTTCAAGGCGTTGTTGCTATTTTATAGGACTTGGTAAACCTTCTGAGTCATTACTCTTTGCTTCTGGCTTTTTCTGCATCCCCAGATGGGGTAATCCTGTTTTGGCAATGTCTCTGAAGGATGGGATCTCTGTGGTTGGATTAATGGATTTCCTTATGTCTGCTTTTCAGATTTCCCATTTGAATCCATTCTTTAAAAAAGGTCTCATACTGGTAGCTTTTTTCCCATAAGAGGAGGTCTGTTTAGATCAAAATATTTTATTAAAGGGAATTTTTTTAATAAATACATCACCTTTCTTCCCTGCCTCCCCCCCGTGCTATTGTGTAAATACCACATAGCATTGTCCCCTATTTTGAAATTATATTTATCTGAGCTAGGCAGGACACTGTATGCGTTTCTGTTCAAGTTAATGGTTTCTAAGTACACTTAGAGGAGGCAAAAAAACAATATGATATCATAGTTGATTTTAATATTAATCAAAACAGTAAATAACTTCAAGCAAATCTCTCTCTGATTTCATTCATCTGGTTTTAGCTCAGGCAAAACCTTCATTCTAAGAGATTCCTCCTTCAGGACTTTCCTACCTGTCTCACTTCCTCATTCTAATTTTTTACCTTAGGGAGTCTGACTCTTTGCACAGGATTGTAGTAATAGGACAAGGGGAATAGTTTTAAACTGAGAGAGGCAAGATTTAAATTAGATATTAGGAGGAAGTTATTTACTCAGACATGGTGTTGGTACTGGCATAGGTTGTTCAGAGAAGTTGTGGATACCCCTTCCCTGGAGGTGTTCAAGGCCAGGTTGGATGGGGACCTGAGCAGCCTGATGTGGTGGGCATCCCTGTGCATGGAAGGGGGCTTGAAACTAGATGGTCTTTTAAAGTTCCTTCCTAACCAAGCCATTTTATGGTTTTATGACCTTATAACAGCATCTCTGGTGGAGATGGCTGCTGAAAACCAATCTGTGATTATCAGTCCTTAAAGAACAGTCTCTTCCTTGCCTCTGTCTCTGAGACTTGTCACCATGAGAGCATGTTCTGGAACCTTAAAGTTTGAGCAGGTTCTCAGCCAGAGGTGATGCAAAATGATGCAGTTAGAGGAGAAACCATTGTCAGTCTGTTCTCTAGTAAACTAGCAGATGTACGGGGTGCACGTGTGTGTGCATAGAATTCTTTTGGCCAAGCTGTGCATGTAATATTTTTTGTAAAAATACCATCTAGTAAGTCCAACATGTTCTATTCTTTTGTCCTCCGTTACCCTTCATTTTGCCCTGCACTTCATTCTCTTTATACTTACCACAGATCTGCTTGTCAAGGCTAGCACTGGCAGCGATGCCAGGCAGGTGACATGCTGTAGGGGCAGCAGGGACATCCTTTGATTCTGGCGTTCCCTCACAACCTACTTCCAACTGAGTTGACAGTCTCAATGGGCTGTGCACTGAGCCAGGTCATCAGTTTTTCAAACCTGCACTTTTCCTCCCAGGTTTCCTTTTTGTTTTTACCTTGTTTCCTGCCTGCCCTCTGCCTCCCCTCCCAAGAGCTGCTGAGGATGGGAGCGGGTGCAAGCTACACTTGCTAACTGTGAAATGCTTTCACAGCATAGCCTTGTGGGAGGCTGAAAGGTGAGAATTGTTTTCTTTCTTCTCAGTAAACACTCGAAAAAGAAGCTTTCACAATGAAATAAACCTTCCTAAGTGATACTAGAAGTAAAAGTGAAAATTTTCCACAGCATGGAAAATATGCTGGGCAATGTGTATTTTAATTACAGTCACAGAAAAGCACACAAAGAAACCTGTGAAGTCTCCAGTTTTTAGATTTGATAATAGTAGTTTTGTGAGTTGCTCAGAGAGAAATGTTTCCATGCTGGGAAATCATCAGATTCCCCCATGCTTGCCCTGTATCTGTAAAGCAAAACCAACTACTCTTTCTGTGTTTATCTAAAGCTTACTCTCCACTCCTGTAAGCTTCTTCACAAACCAAGAGTGGAGCAAACTGATTGAACTCTCAGTAAGGTATTTTAATAAGAAAAAAAAAAAAAGAAAACAACAGGAGATTCTATAACAGTCTTCTAAACGTTCAGTAAAGGTATTCCACATGCTATCAGGCAATCCTTCATGCATTATCAGTATATATTTTTTTCTGCATGTCTCCAATGATGCAGTGAGCTGGATTTGCTCATGTATTGTACAGCCAGGTTTGACTTCACTCTAGAGAGTGATGAGAAAACCTGTACAGAGAGCATATGAGGTTTGTCCTGTAGCTAAAGCCTGAGGAGCCAGTTTGTACTGACTGTTGGAAATGTTTGGGCAAGCTCTTACAATATGAACATTTTGTTTTTAAGATTCAGTGGTTTGCTAAGATTACTATTTGCACTTCCCATTCTCATCTCCTTGCCTGCTCTACCATCAAACACAGTATTCCTTCCCAAACATAGTATCTTTTTTTCTGTATGTACTTGTGCCTTTTTCAGTCTTTTTTTTTTTTTCTGCCATCCTTTCTAGTTTGAATTTCTTTGTTCTCTTTCAGCATCAAATAACCTTGCCCACATCCTTATACTGACTCTATAAAGCCTTCCAGGAGCAGTCCTCCTCTGAGATTCTCTAATGTCAGAAATGAAACAAAACAACAGAATAGAGAGGCCAAATTAATGATAAATGCATCTTTCTTAGTTTTTGTATTTAGCCTGCATTGTTTTGATGATTCTGTGTGCTGTACTAAGTCCCTTGTTCATACGGTAGTGATGCTTCCTTGGAGAACTTACCAGCTGAAAAGTACCACTGGAGAAAGCAATCAGCTGAAGAGCAACATACTTACACAGTATGTTAGGAAAAAAAAAGTCCCCTACTAGAAAGGAAAGTTTTTCTTTGTAGTTTAAATTGAAGTAGTGGGTCTTCAGGAGGGATGTGAGCAATGAGAAATCTGCAGAGGAATCATTTGTTGAAGAGAGCTTCTCATGTGTGACATGGGAAGGAAGGGAGAGAATTTGCATTGTTGGTGGAGAAGGAGCCGTGGGAGTTATTTTACAGGAGATTGGGACAGTTTCCTGGACTTTCTGCTCCAAGTTCAATGGTGCTTCAAAGCGGAACAAAGAATTTTGGATGACAGTCTGGTCTTTTCAAAAGTTGAAGGCATTTGTATCCTCCTTTAATATTTAAAGAACACAGTGAGTGCTCTGAAAAGACTAAAGCATCAGACTAGGCAATTGAGAAAGAAGATTCTGCTGAGACTTTGTTTTTTTTCTGTCAGGCAACGTACTCAGTGACTTGAAAAAGGGAAACGTCATTTCCATTTTTAAGAAAAGGAGAAAGAAAGAGGTTGGAACTACAGGCCAGTGAGCCTCATATCTGTGCCTGGAAAGATCATGGGGCAGATTTTCCTAAAAGATATGCTAAGGCACATGCAAGATGAGGAGCTGATCCAACGCAGCCAGCATGGCTTCACCTAGGTCAGATCATTCCAGTGGCCTTCTGCAGTGGAGTGATGGCATTGTTAGGCAAATGAAGGGCATCTCATGTCATCTACCTGGTCTTTTGCAAGGCCTTTGACATGGTCCCACAGCACATCCTTATCTCTACTCTACTCTGCACTAGAACAACATGGAGCTGTTGAAGCGGGTCTGGAGGAGGGCCTCAAAGATGAGGGCTGGAGCACCTCTCTTATGAAGAAAGGTTGAGGGAATTGGGCTTATTTAGTATGGGAAAGAGAAGGCTTCAGAGAGACGTCATTGCAACCTTCCAGCACTTGAAAGGAGCTGATAACCAGGAGGAAGACTGACTTTTTACGTAGTCTGATAGTGATAGGACAAGGGGAATAACTTTAAACTAAAAGAGGGGAGATTTAGGTTAGATGTTAGGAATGAACTATTTACTCAGAGGGAGGTGACACACTGATACAAGCTTGTGTCCAGAGGGCTTGTGGATGCCCCATCTTTGCAGCATTCAAGGCCAGGCTGGATGGGGCTTTGGGCAGCCTGATCTAGCGATTGGCAACCCTGTTCATAGCAGGGGTTTGAAACTGGATGGGCTTCAAAGTCCGTCCCAGCCTTAGACATTCTATGATTCTGAGATTCTGTGAAGGCTTACTGGAGAGGCTGAATCAAAAAAAGAGCAGGCTGTTTCAAATGCTTAGTGCAAAGAAGGCGCCAGACAGTAATTGTTTAAGTAAATGTGTGTCATAAAGTGAGCAATGTAAAAAGGTCAGTGTTCCTAATTTTCTGTTGAGAACTTGAGTTCTCTTGCATTCAGTTTTTGTTGGAGATTCATGCGTGTGTATGGCAGTGCTTAATACGTCCCTGTACTAATGAAACTATGGTTGTTCCGTCATAGTTCTGCTTGGATAAAGTTATTTCTTTCAACTTTTGCCCATCCTGTTACTGAGAACTGATAGGAAAATCAAGATTTATTGTGTTCTTTAAGTTTTTGAAAGATTGCATTTTTTTTTTTTTTTACAGCTGAAGATCTTTGCAAAAGAGTTAATCATACAGTTTATGAGTACTTGAAAATGCCCACCCAAACGCTGATAATGCAAGGATTTTTTTGTCCTAATTTGGAGATATTTGATATAGCTAGTAGTACCTGCAGTGGGCTTAGAAATGCATAAATGGAGAAGGTATGGGTCATTCAATTGTAGATATTCACAACTGGGAGAAGTCTAGGAAAATAATTGGCTTCAGAAGACTTTTGATTTGTGATTAATTATTCACAGCATAATTTCTCTAGCCCATCTTGGTTTTACACTTTAATCTCTTCAATTTGTCTGGCCTTCATTCGTTTTATTTGTAAGTTCATTAAAATTAATCTTTCTGAAAGAGAAGTCTGACTTTGAATATAATCTTGCTTGTGCAATGAATGTGGACGTTTTGCTTTATTATGTGCATATATATCTGGGGGAGCTGCATATGAAAGGGCAGTCATGTGGATTAGATGAATGTGCAATCAGTTATCTCTGAGTGTAGTATGTTACACAGCTTCCCTTGTACCAGACAATGGAGCATCTGTGTGGATGTGTTCCCCACAGCAGCACTGCCTTCGTAGAGCTGTAAGCTGCTTGAAAAAGATAAAAAGCACTACTATGAATGGCTTCAAATTATTTATAAGTGGAACGAATGCATGTGCAAAGCTGGGATATCTTTAGGAGCTGAATTTGGTTTCTTGGTGCTCTGTACAACCTGCCTTCTTTCTGCTGGCTTTGGTATTTCAGGGCTGGAGGTGCACCATCATTGTAATAATCAGATATTCCTCTGGCACATCAAGAAGGAAGCTCATTGCTCTCTCCTTCCCTAGTTGTCAGGGCATTTGTCTCCTGTGCTGTTGCTTATGTTCGTGCTGCTGTGTGGTGTGCAGTGCAGTGTGGCTTGGGAAGGGGATCACTTGGCATTCAGATGGGTTTCTGTGTCTAGCTCACTTGTCACCACAGGTTTTGGTACAAAGGAGGGAGAGGTGGCCTGTGGCAGGAAAGTACAGCTACAAGCAGTTTGTGTTTCTGCTGCTGGAAGCATCAACAGTCAGTATTTTATTTACGGATGCAGGTTAGCATTATACTTTATCAAAAGTAGCTGGAAGGATTGGTAAGAAAGGACATATAGGACAACAGCATCAGTGCTAAAGAATTTGGTACTAACCAAGTCTGGTACATGGCTTCCTGCAGTGATATTTTAAAATACTGATTGATAGGGGGAAAAAAAAAAAGATACTATTTTTGAAAATTTTAATATTCCTGTTCCAGCACCCCCTCTGGTGTATTTGTCTGGGAAATGATGTAGGAGCCTCTCTGATGTGGGCTTTGCCAGTTACTCTGTTCTATAGCTATTTGCTTTGGTTCCATGCACCTTCTTTTGATCTTTTCAGAAATATTTCTGTACCCATCTGCAGTACATTCTTGATTAGTTATTAGTCTTTCATCTGAGCCTTTTACAAAATTATAATGATGCTGTGCTGGTTCCTATTCCAGGAGGAATACCTATCACCTTGTTTTGGTTGCTATGAAATCATTATTTTGTTTTCTGCCTCTATAGATTTTAAATATGCTTTGTGACTCAGCTAAATATTGTTGAACTTAGAGTGTTTTTTGCTGTTGTTTTTTTTTTTTAAACAAAATAATAACCCTGAATTGATTTTTCTTAATTAATGATCCCTAGTCTTTGTTGGTAAAAGTCACTTTAAAAATGAATCTAACCAAGATAGCCATAGGGCTAGAAGTAATCATTTTTTTTTCTGTATGTAAGTGTGTTCCAGATGTTCCCCAGGTATTAATGCTGATACTAGAATGGCTGGCAGCAGATGGAGGCAGAGTTTGGGGTGTAAGTCTTCAAAAGAAGAGCAGATTTGCGTACATAGCAGAAGCAAGGGAAAGTATGGAGTGGAACCAGTGAGATATATCGTGCTGGTAGTCACGCTGTTGTTTAGGCATTTTGTTTGCATACGACTCAGCTGAGGATCAGTTTGCTTTATTCTTATGTTTTTAAACTTGGCATGAGAGAAGAAGAGAGAGCATAGCGCTTTCAGCATCCTGTGATAATGCTCTAATTCATCACACATCTTAGTGGAACATTTCAGAATTGCACAAAGACTGACTTTCAGTCTCAGGACCTAAAATGGGAAAGCATCAGCCAAAGCCTTTCCCCTGATGTGATGAGGTAAGAGAATGTCTTGCAGATGAATGACAGAAGTTGTAATTATCTGAGAGCTTCCAGTGGTAGGCTCTAAGTGAATATGGGACATCACAAAGAAACACTAGCAATATGAGCTTCTCAGTAATTGTTGCTGATAAATAATAACATTTGGAGCTCTATATCTAGCATGTGGCTACATACCTTTCCTTTTTTCCTCCCGATGTTTAATATTAAAGTTTGTAGTTCTGAAGGGGGGAGAAAAAAGCAAACCTTAAACTGACTTGAATTATCCTAGTATCTATCTCAATATTAACTTGTTGGACACTATAGATATCTCCACAATCATATGGAAGCATATATTAATCCTAAAATCTTTTTAATTTTGGAATTTATTTGATAGAAGAAGTTATACAGTAAGGATTACGTAAGTACCTGCACTTAAATGGTTGCTTCTGTTTGTATACTACATTTTAACATGAGTTTTAGATGTCTATAACCAGTTATATCATGTTTGAATAGACATGGACAGTCAAATATCTTAAAGTTCAAGTTGAATTGATCTGATTTGGTATGTTCTATTCCCACAATGTATGTATCAA
Organism: Tragopan temminckii; assembly: GCA_028571105.1. Lineage (NCBI taxonomy): Eukaryota > Metazoa > Chordata > Aves > Galliformes > Phasianidae > Tragopan > Tragopan temminckii. The sequence continues at coordinate 54,514,740 of JAOWBP010002392.1, forward strand.
ACCTTGAAACTCCCAAAGCTTTAACCAGAGGGAATATTAAAATCTGCTGCTTGGCTCAGATATGTTTCATTGGGAATTAATTTCACTGTCACT
>JAOWBP010002392.1:54514932-54525364 GCA_028571105.1 Tragopan temminckii
CTCACCACACCATTCCTGATACAAGGAACTAAGGTTGGAGAAGCAAAGAGTGCGTGTATTTCTCAGAATTGTGGCTCGGATAAAGGCAGCAATCCTGATGTGTAAATAAGGCATTTTCCTATGTATGACTGCTACCTATGCAGTTTATGATTACCTTAAACCCTTTCATTTGAAGTATGTTGAATAGCAGTAGCTTTCTGGCTTGATGGGTGCATCCCATAGATGAACTACAGCTGGCAAACACTACAATGAGTACACTCTTTGTGTGGAGTCCTTTAACGTTATGAGTTGGTACTGAGAAACAGAAATGGCTTATTCTGAAAGTGCTTTGTTGATCTTTCCAAGTTCAAAGCAGGTAGATTGAGGGTAACCTGATAGCATCTTCTATGTGTGATAATAATCAGTTATGAAACATTGGACTTTCCCTGTGGTAGAGTAGCTCCAGTTTATACTGCTACAAATGATCTGAATTAAATTTACAGTTTTAGGACATAGAGGGATGAAAAACATAGGCTTACTAAGTCCAGAATTCAGTCTTTGTTTTTTCATGAACATGAAAAATTCTTGTATATCTTTTCTTCATTCTTTTTTTTTTTTAATCTCATGTAGCTCTTATATGTTCTTGCATCTCTAAAAAAAAAAATTTCCTAGGTCAATTTTTGTGGCATAAGAATTTCAGTTCTTCTAAAAGCCAAGATCTGAAATGCTTTCCTTAATAATTAGAGCCAATTGATGCTCCCAATAGTGAAGTTTCTTTCTTTTTCTCCTTAATTGCAAGCACCACCAAAATGCTGTAGTTAGGATGCTTACAATAGAGTAAATAGCTGACCTGATGGAGCATGGTTGGGCTGTAGCCAGGAATCTCATCAGTAGATACTCCCTCTCAGTTGGGAAATGTTTCTTTTGGCTTTGTAAGCCTTGTAGTAACCTATTTAAAAGTAAGATTTTTTTTGTCTTGCTCTATTTTAAACCAAGGCTATATTTTTACAATGCCTTTTCATCAAATTCCAAAAAAAAAGCATCTGGTAGATGCATTTCCTTTGAGAATAGGAGAGATTAATATTGTTTAATTAATGAGGTTCTGCTTTTACTTATTAAACATCTAGCAATACATGTTATGAATTTATTAGGCTACAATCACTCTGTGACTAATATAACAGTTCAGTTTTGCAAAATGTTCTTTTCAAGATACCATGTATGTAGCACTTGTAGTCTGGAATTCTGTTCTCTTACAATCTCCAGTGTACATAGACCCAAGCTCTGAGCTGTTGCATAAATGTAGCATATTAATTATCTGGATAATCGAATGAATGCTTAAAATTGTTGTTTGCTAGAGATTTCACCTGGTGGTCAGGAACACAGGAAGTGCCAGCTAAGTAACAGCATGCTCTGAGCTGCTGGAGACCGATGTTGACCCTGCGTTAAAGAAATGTAACAGCTGTGCAGAGAACCACAGGTTCTTCCAATTCTACCTCAGTGGGGTTGCTATGGTAACTTGGGGATAAGAAGCACTAATATGGACTGGCAGCAAGCGAGGGAAATCTGTTTTAAGTGATCTAAATATAAAACACAGCACTCAGCTTGATACATCAGTCATGGACTAACACTTGACATTGACCAGTGAATTTGTCAGATGTTGAATGAATGGAATATCTGTTTCTTACTGACTTTTCTTGTAGGCTGAGTATGTTTTGTGGACTGAATTTGTTAATATGTATTTAGATGACCGCTAGTAATCCCGATGAGTAATTTACAAAGTGCAGAGCCTGTTCTTCAAAGGAGAAGAAAACACTTCTAGGAACAAAAAATTTGCAGACATTATAGTCACATTTCTGATCTTGTAGAGAAGACCCAAGCTCATTTTCTGTCTTAATTTATCTGGATAATTGAGGTCAATTGCTATTGTTTAACACTTTGAACTAACAAATAAATAAATGTGTCCATGGATGTCAGTGACAGTTGCCTCCTTTTAAATTGGCAACCAGTTTGGTTCTTTCTACTGAGAAGGTCATTCAGATTGCTTGGAGGCTGTCGTGTGGTAGAGGGATTTATGTGACCATTCCAACTCCACAAGTGAAAGTCACCAGGTTTGCAGAAAGCTTCAATTGCTGAAATCACTCTCCTCAGAAAGAGGAAAAAAATCCCATTCAGTCAATCTAAAAGTAAATCGAATAAGAAATAACAAAAACAAAACAAAAAAATGCAATTCAGATTTTCAGAACCTCACCTTTATATTCACCAGAGTAATGCTGCCTGTTTTCTACCTCTGTTTTGTTTATCAGTGTACATTTATAAATGTTTTTCTATTGTCTTTTTAGGTGATCCTGATCCTTACCAAGTACTATCATACTGACATGGGAAAAGTGCTGGAGAGCTCTTTGTGGAGGTAAATTTTACACTTTTCCTATAACTTTTTTCTCTTTTCTCTGAGTCAATCTCTCCCTTCCTGTAACAAGTTGCTGCTGGATCAATCTAACTGCTGTTTGGTGTTAATATAGCAGTATGGCCCAGAGTCTCAGCAGTATTCTTTTTCTTTCTTAAATGACCTGCAGTTCAGTATGAAAGAGTTTGAAATGAATTTGCAGCAGGAAAACAAACAGTTGTGGAGTGTGTAAAGCACCTTCCCAATGCCACTTTATAAGAGGCAATTCATTTTCTTTTTTGTAGAAATTTTACATCAAAGTTACCTGAAGACTTTCAATCCCTTACTGTGTTGTGATGTGTCTCTTGGGAGTTTTTGCAGTTCTTGAGTGCTGTATTGTGGTTGATAAGTAACCCTGATTTGGAAGGAGTCACAATTGTCTGGATGAAATACAATACTGGTGCTGGTTAGATCGTATGTTATGACAACTTGAAATATACAGTAATTCAATTAAGATTTCTAAATTGATTGTCACTTTCTTAACATTCGTGAGTTAGAATATCAACATGCTTGTTGCTGTGTATGCACAAATTGTGTTATCAAGCATTAATCAGCACAAAAACAAGGCTAGGGTAAGATTATTAAACTAGTTCAACATCATAGATGAAGATGAGTACTTTCCCACTCTGCTGTGCTTTTTTTCCCCACTAACATACCTCCAGCTTGCCGACAGGAGATGAATTACTGTAATTACTCTCTGGTTGTGCATGTTGAGATGACTTGTTTTTTCAAGGTAAATGGCTAACAGATACCTACTTTGCAGAGTTTTGTGCCACCTGAATGAGTATAGCACAGCAAGCATGAACCTATTCAAAGTTATTTAAGTGCTTTTGTGTTGAATGACAGCTCTTAAACCAAATACCTAAAATTTTCTCAGGTGTCCATTTTCTTTTGCTAAATAAGCTTTGTGTGTTCTGTATAATTTTCTGTGTATCTATATAAATTCTACAAGAGATTTTCCTGTACCCATTATGTAGACTTGAAAATTGAAAATATATCCCTGTTATCAATAACTATAAAGTTGCTTCAGTGTTGGCAATGATAATTTTGCTGGGCTATCTATAGTTCTAGAGATATTCTTGAATTATTCTGCCTGGATATCTAAATAGTTGTTAGAAATGACAGCAGACATGCTTGAGAATTTCTTGTGTAGACCCTAAACTTCAGGCCTAGAAACAAATGGGTGTTGTAATACATTGTGACTTTGGTACCTGTACACTTCATGCTTTCCCAAAAGCTTGTATAGGGACCTAACCTTGCACCTGTGCAAGTGAGAAAATCTGTGATCTGAACATGGTGCATACTAGTCTTGTTACTTTTTTTGAGGAAGGCTGTTTTATTCTTGTGGGATTTCTCATGGCAGCAACAGATCTTTGCAATACCTTGAGAGCACTTAATATTTGCTCAGGATTGAGCTTTTTAGGGTTATTGGTGGTTCCTTTGTTATTATCCTTTAATCTTCCAAGCTGGGAAGTTGATTACATATTTGTTTCTGTTTTAATTTTTGTCCAACATCTTGTGCAAATAAGACAACAAAAAGAAATTCAGATTCCATCAGAATTGTGTAAGCATATATTGCTTTCTTGTTAAATGCCTCCAGCCTATGCAGCATATGCAATATGTTTCAAGTTTTGCTACCCACGCTTCAGTACAATCTATCATGGAAGTCTTTTAAACTTACCCAGCCTGACTCTTCAAAATAAACTCTCTACTCTTTCAAAATAAACATAAAACAGGCTTCAGATAATGTTGCTTTCTTTTGAGAACATAACTGCTTTAAACAAGCTTGCTCAGACCTTGCTGACAGCTGGTGTGAAGAAGAACTGATGTGAACTGCATTTGAATAAAATTGATGCTACATTGCATTATGAAAAAAATCAGGGCTTTTTCCTTATGGGGAATGGATTTACCAGATGTTTTGGTTGTTTATGAAACTAGGATGGGAAAGCTGAAAGGAAACAAGCATCTAAGATTTGCACTTGGGCAAGAGGTGATAGCTGATCCATTCCTCGATATGTTCTGTGTTCACCTCCTACTTCTGCCTTTGCCCTTTAGGGTGTATAAACTCAACACAGATTTGTCAGGCTGTGAGTTAGAAAGTTTGTATATTTAGAAAAGCGCAGACAAGGCTAACTGGTGCAAAAAAATCAAACAGTGCCTGCCTCTGTTGAGATGTAGCTCATTATATGTAGAAAATAAAATAAATACTGAACGAAGCTGACTATGAATTCAGGGGATCTTTGTATTTTTTTTTTCTGTGAGTTTGGGTGTGAATTGGTGAAGTTCCATGTTTGCTGGGAGAACCATGGCATGGTGTTTTACTCACGCTGGCATTCTGCCCAGAAGGAACAAAGCATATGTTTATTTTTATGCTTTTTGGTTTGTTTCTGTCCTGTTTTTCCCCTCATTTGCATCAGAACAAATATACAGAAAAATGGGTGTGAAAAATGTTACAGGGTTTTTTGCCAGTGGATAAAAGCCATTAATCTTGGTGAAGTTTCTGTGCCTCAGTGGGAATGGACTCTGTCCTATTATTTCCTGATTCTGTCCTGTGTTTTTCTTCTTCCTGTCTTTCACAGCTACATCATAGCAGACAGTTAATATTCTCTAAGTGAAGATAAACTTGTTTTATAACCCTGTCAGTCCTCACCAGGTTAATTTTTTAACATAGTTTATCTGCTACTTTTATCTCGCCAGTCTCTAAATTATCACAGCTTGGCATATATCAGTCCTTTTATTTCCTGCAAACGCATCTTTTTCTTCCCCTAAAACATATATCTACTTCACCTCTCTCTCTTTTTCCTCCCTCACTCAATTGTTTTTTCCTGCCATCTCTGGAAGGGAGTGAGAGGGGAAGAGTAACTTGGTGGTTCAGAGATGGTTATTTGTTCTCACTTACTGTGTTGCTGCAGGCAACCGGAGTAATGCAAATGGTGGAGGAAAAAAAAATAAAAACAGCCTGAGATACATTCCAGTGGAGATGTGGAGACCTTCATACAAAGAAGAGAGGTTTTTGGAAATGGAGCTGAGTGACAGATTTCTGTGCTTTTGAGAGCTTTGTTGGTTTATGTAGGTGACTTGTATCTGCCCACGTGGCTCAGCTTTCAGGACTGGGATGCCAAAATACTGTCTTGGAAACTTGTTGTTAGGTAATGAACAGTAAAAATGGTGTTGGTTAATGCAAGTCTTAACTTCTTACTAGCAGCAGTTATTTACGGTTACAATGATGAGGTGAATGCATCAATCTTGGTGGAAATGTGTGGTTAGAAAACACCAGTGTGTGTTTCTGTAGTCAGCTATTTCTGATACTTTGCTAATTTGCTTATTAAGTAACTGTTAATGTAGGATTCAATTGCACAGCTATTTGACTCAAAATAAAGTAGGGAAGTAAACAGAGATAACATTGGTTGCTTCTTGAATGTAAAGCAACTTAGTGGGAAGGAACAGAACACTGTTCAGATTTATTTTAGGAGTTCATAAATTATATCTTGAGAGCACAGGTGGGTTGTCATGTGAGGCCTCATGAACTTAATGAAAAAGATGTTCCAAACTAAAACTTCAAATACTAAAACTATGTTCACAGATTGTATGTAGTAAGGATTCTTTACATATCAGTGCTGCTTACATCAGAGTCTACACACATCTTTGGACAATGTATTTAGTCTATGGAAGACCTCAGTCAAAAAGAGCATTTCGTAAAATAGATACTTGAGCATGTGCTTCCATATGCCTTAAGGAGCTGTTGGTGCATGAATATATGAGTGCAGATATTTTACAACCTCAGGTGACACTGTGTATATATTGCATGCTTGCAATTTATATGCATGTTCTTCAATCTTAAAATATTTTAACATTAATTTGGTAGACACTGGGAAACTAATACTGCAGATGCAAGTTAATTAATCATGAAATTTCTTGGAAACAGGTGTGTATTATTATTTTCATTTTATAAATTGGGGCAACTGAGATATGTGATTGCTGTCAGTTGTCCAGTGTCCAGTTCAACACAGTCTGGCCATGGAATTGCCTACCAACCCCATGCTCAGACTGGCTCTGAATCCTGTTTGTGATATGAATGCAGCCTTCTCATCTTAACCTGACCTAGACAACAAATAATAGATGCTGATGATGATGATTGCTAATAAAGTTTTGATTGCATATTATCAAGCATAATGATATGGCAGCGCTAATGAGATGTGCTGCATAATTGCCATTGTTCCCAATGGCATCCCCATGTTATTGTTTCACCATAGCAAAACAAACTGCATTATTTGATGTTAACTCCAGTGTTACTTCTCAGCACTGCTTCTTGAATCCTAGTTAGGTCAGTTTACAGAAACATTGGGATATTTTGTCTGTGTTGTGAATAATGGTACTCCTTACTCAAAGGCAACTTGAAAAGGGAGCAAAGTAGCAGCACTGGGAGGGGAGGTTGTGAGGGTGTAGGTCAGCAGCTGGGAGTGCGAGCAAATATCTGAGCCTCCTTGACAGCGTGACACTTGGCAAAGCACAGGGAGTCATAAATTGTTTTACACGTGGTGCAGTTGCATCTATCTGCACCCACAAAAGCCATGTATTCTGGGCAAGATCCAGTTGTGTAATCCCACTGACTATCATGAGTGATCAGTGCACAGTGGTGCTCTGGGCATTTAGATAAAGGCAAAAGTCATGCTAAGATTAAAAGTCAGGCTGCAAAGAGCAGGGGAGTCTTTTTGAGGTAGATGCAGTGAGCAAAATACCACTCAGGAAAGTAAAACTTCTGGACTCCATGTGGCTCAGTCAGAATGACTATGGGTACTTGTTTCCGCGCTCTTGGGATTTGTAAGTGAAATTAATTTCACCTCTTTCCAGAAATTAATTTAAAAAGCAAAACAGAAAAAAAAAAATCAACAATATAAGATGTGGTGTCCCACTCAATTTCTTTCTTGACGTGAAGTGCTGTTTACTAAGTGAGTGACTATTCTGCAGCAACTTGCACTTCCAGATGGTCTTATATTGTGATTCGGCTTTGAAAAGTGACTTTGTAGAAATGGCCCCAAGGGATCAAGTTATTGAGTCTGTGATTTCCATATCAAATTTGCTTTCTTACCAAGTAAAAACAACAAAAAAGAAATGGCTTTCTAATTATTAGCCCAGCAAACTCAGCTTGGGATCTAATGTCTAGCTGTGCTTACTCTGGCTAATGCATCATCCTGAGTAATGCAGATTCTGCAGCCAAAATAGACTGCCCTCAATTATTTTGCAGCTCTTTTGTCCTCCTATTATATCCTTGTTTACACCTGTTCCACTGCAAAAAGGTTTTGGGCAATGCAGTTCAAAAGGCAGTCCTACAATTAGAATTCTAATCTCATTATTGAACAACAGATTTTTATGCTGTCTTTGATCATATTACCATATTCACCTAATAACATTACTAGGAATTTCATTATCTTTGCTGCAATTTCTGTCTTGCTAATACTCTACAGTGTGTCATTATGAGTTGAGTTGTGCAGGAGTATTTCTGTTTTAAATTTATTTTGGGCATTTAAAATAGGCTGTAAAACCAGAGTTAGAAACAGAATGTAGTAGACCTCAGTCTATGAGCAACTATGGTTGTCAGGTAAGAAAAATAAATAGAAGACAAAGTGAAAGGAACATATCTTGACAACCTTTGAACATGCCAGATATTGAAGAGATGGTTATTGATGTTCGTAAGAGGCAGCTGTATTGTTGACAGAACAGATGTTGCAGCGTACTACTTTGGTGTGTATTCTGATGGATACGTGGCTCGCTATATTCTTTCCTGTGACAAAGGCCTAACGCATTGGCAATAGCCTTGTTGGTACCTTGATGCTGTGCTAATCCTGTTGTATGTTTTTTAACTGTTGCTTTTGGCCATTTTTAAAAACAAACAAAAAAGAACTTTGACTTTGGATGCAGATATTGTGAACCAGTGTGCAAGAGAGTTATGATCTGATGTTCAGTAAACCTCTTTGAATGAGATGGATGCTGGATTTAAGGAAGCCCTTTTATATCCCGTGTTACTACAGTGGCATCTTTTGTGTATTTTGATGGCTAGTGTGTATGAAGGTCTGAACTGGGGGGGAAATAAACTATAAGCAAGCAAATAAGTGCTACCGGAGAAGTCTATCTAAAATACTTTCTTGAATAACTGTTGTTCACAGATGGCAGTGTTGTGTCATAAGTCCTCTTTCAAGCCTTCATTATGGAGTGATGATGCTGATTTCAAATGTTTGTATGTTTCTAAACTAGTTTTTGAATACACAGATATGACATATGGATTAAAACCCATTAAGAAAGCTGAGATTTATACAGATAGAAAAAGGCCTTTGCTTGCTGTATACTTATGTCTGTTGGAGCTGGATGCAGCATGGCTGCTGAGCAGGTTAAATTTATCGTGGAGAGCGGGAATGCTGATTTTATTTTTTATTTTTAATTTTTTACCCGTCTCCTTAACTGTTGGAAAGGGAGTTAAATCAGTGTAAGGCTTATCTCACAGTGTGTGAATCAGTTTATTCAGAAAGAATAATCATATATTTAAAGTGGTGTACAAATCATGTCCCATTGTTTGAGTAAAATGAAGCTCAGTCATAGAATTTCTGATTACATTAACTGGAACTGGTGTCTTAAGACTTTTTGGTGTGGGAATTGTCCCATGCTGCTGCACACAGGTTCTTGTTTTACATGAATTCCATTCAGCTGGGACTGATCATAATAGAATAAGTAATTTTTCTTACCCCAAGTCCATCCAGGTCAGTAGTAGCAGTAAGTTCAGAAAAGGCATTTCAGTGGCTTCTGCTCAGATCTCTCATGGTATTTTATTGTACAAGCTTCCATTAAAAAAAGTATTAGCTTTCTTGCTAGCTTCAGCAGGCAGGCTGAAGATGAGGAGTAAAGAAACAATGCCCTTCTATGCATTAACCATCTGTGGGGTTAGCAATTTTTTTTGGTGGTCTCATCCTCCCTCCCCACATTCTCAGAATAAGGAGAGAAACTCGCACTGGCACTGCCCGTGATCCACTTCCATATGATCAAACTGAGTACAGCAGTCTTAAAGCTTTTACTGTGGCACGGTTCCTTTGTATGAAATTTGTGTGAAAATAGTTGAGCCATCTTTTTTTTTTTTTTTTTTTTAAGCTAATCAGAAGTACTTTGTTGCGTCGTCCTCTATTAACTCCCACTGTCAGCAGACCAGCACTGCAGGGAGGTGTGGAGCGCGTAACCTAGGGGCAGATGGAATAACAGGTATATATACTAAGCAGTGTTTACTCTGCCACTCTGCAAAATGGAATAAATAAGAAACCGCAATGAAGGCAGCTGGCTTCATTTGCTCGCTGCATTTTTATGATGATAAATGAGATATAAAAGCCTGAGTGGGATATGTTTTTAGAAACTTTAGGAGGGGCAAAGTCATGGCTTAGAGGAGTGTATGGTAAAGCAGATATGACATAGCACTTGGACCCCATAGCATCACCAGGTTCTACCTTCCACCTACTTCGTTACCTTGTTTGAAGAGCCACTGTTCTTGTCCTTTCCTCATTTTCATCTTTGCCTTTCTTTGTTTGGACTGAAATAATTTGGAGAACTGTACAGGCACAGGAGGACCCCAGTCAAAGCTGTAATGTTGTATTAAGACAAATAATATGAAGGACTGTAAAGCGTAGGGATGTCTTGTGTTTCCTCTCAGAGTTTTTGGATTGAGCCTGGAAAAGACAAGAGGCCACAGTGACATACAGGGAGGCCCATCCAGAAACACTTATCCATGGTCTCACAACAAGTCAGCTAATAACTGCACAGGCAGCAAGATGTTTTTTTTTCTCAGCTGCTATTTTGAAAATGCTGCTTTGCAAACCACAATTACTTCTCTTTACTGTTGGGTAGCTCGTGTCACTGATGTGGTATGTGGCATGTGAGCAGCTTCACCTCTCTCACACTGTTCTAGTGCATCTCCTGCTAAATGATTGCAAAGTAATTTGGTTATTGGGACCAAATGAATGAACAGCTGCATAG
>JAOWBP010002392.1:54543127-54560743 GCA_028571105.1 Tragopan temminckii
AGCACGGCAGAAAATACTGGCTTGATGCTATTTCTACTCCTTCTGCAATAGCTCTGCTAAAAGGCCTTTTCTTGCTGAGGAAAATGTGACACTTAAAAGGTAACATATTCTTTTCACCTTCCAGTTTCCAATTCATTTTATAACTTAGCCCCAAGAAGTGATGATCAGGGGCAGCTTTCCTTTCAGCCCCAAATCTCTTTTTCATGCACTGGATGTCAGTGCTTCCGAAAAGATTAAATAAGGCAGAGGTAATGTAGATTTAAAGGATTTTCCAGATGAAGTGCCAGGGCACTTTGAACTGAAGAAGAAAGAGGTTGCTGTGCAGGGACTGCTTGGTATGGGGGAAGGTGCTGTGCAGCACTGCCTGGCGCAATGCCTGTGGGTGAATGTGCTGTGTCCGCAGAGCAGCACCGTTAGTACAGTGCATAAAGGGGGTTAATGTCCAGCTGTGGATCTGAGGAACAGTTCTTTAGGTCTTCACCAGAAGGGACCAGGACCACTTTGCAGGATCAGAGAGGTGGAGTACTCTGATGCTACCGTATTGAGTCTGGGTGTGCAACCACAGGCAACACTGGTGGAGCAGAGGGGATCTCCATCTCCGTTAGCCTTTGTCTGCAGATCCAGCCCTGTGTCAACAGCAAAACCCTTCCCAGTATGGAAGGAAGAGTTGTGAAGACAGTGCATGAGTTCCCTGTATTTGTTTAGTGGCCATCTCAACTAGCGAATGGGCATCAGACATCACCAGGGTCAAATGTTACTGATATCACCATAAAAAGAAGCATCAGGGCATTTTTTCCTGCTTGTCCTCCAGGAGGGAGGCTCCTCCCTGCTTCAGCACTGAGAATGTCTGGGCAAGAGTGTGAACTGCTGGAAAGGATAAATTATTCCTGTTATCTCCAGATGGATCAGATCTCCAACAGAATCTGATACTAGCCCTTCAAGAGGAAAGTTCAAAAGAGGTTTGTGGAATTGCTCACTCTGTAAGGAGCAGAGCTACCTTCTGACTGTGAGCAGTGGGTGGAGAGAGAGGTAGGGGAAGGAAAGAGGTTTAATACAAAATAAAAATAATAATATTAGAAAAAAAGCTCCTTCATGTTTCAGTAGTAGCTCTTCCAAGGATCCCAGACCAAATTAACTCATGAAAAATTCCTGGCAGGTCAGCATGAATTCCACAGATAGGTAGAAAGATATCTGGAGGCAGAGTGAATATACAGCTTCAAGCCATGCACAAGGGCAGTGCAGTGGGCAGAAAAAGCAGCCAGGAGTCTAGCTCCGTTTCTACTCTCTGGCTGTCTTTTCCTTGTGCCGCTTGATTTTCAGGATTGGTAAGAGATTTTAACTCTACCTAGGGCCATCTTTGAAGAGCTTCATAGAGGTATGGAGGCTGGAGGCTGGAACAGTGTGAATATCTCTGATCAGATGCTCATCACTGCCTGTTCAGGCTTGTTCACACTTCGATATATGTGGGTGTGTAGGTGTGGGGCAGTATGGGATTATTTGGGAGCAGCAGGCAACATCAAAACTACAAGCCTTGACAGCAGCACAGGGGCTGATACTTGTGTGTTCTGCGCCTGCAATGGGCCTGCTTCTTCCTGAGCTCTTCACTAACCTTCTGGACAAACTTACAGCAGCTGTTACCTGGTGAGATCTGGTGAAAAAACATTTATTTTGAAATCTGACCATGTTTTGAATGGCGAATCCTTGGGAAGGCTGAAACTTGATGCATAGCCAGATCAAATAAATGGCCACTGGGCAAATTACTGCAGATATCCACATTCTACATCAGTAGACACGCATAACATGTTTGTTGAGATATCTTTGGCTTCTTCTCATCACTTTTGGACATTTATTTATTCTTTCTCTTATTAAGGGAACATCTTATACTACTCACTTAATTAGCAGCAGGTTAGGCAGGTAGAAGTTTTTGCAGTGTGCTTGCACAGCTCCTAAGACATTGGTCCCAGTCCTTAGTGAAGTAAATGGGATGAAGGAATGACTGGCAATAAGGACTTCAGTTCTAATCCCAGTCCTCCTTCACCACCCGCAACTCTCTAACATGTGCCCAGGCCCAAAGCAACAATCAAATAGCTGCTCCAATAATCATGCCTTCAATAGCTATGCCCATATACTATGGAACTCTCTCCCGTTCCCTATAACAAACCTCAGACTGAGAATAAGAGACCCGAAGCCAACTTATAAGATGCAGGAAAACTCAAAGGCATCCTCAGCCATGCAATAAGAGGAAATTTGTTAAGTAAAATTGCTCCTTAACTTTATGAAAAGGGTCACAGCTCTTACTATAGATGGAAGAGAAGAGCCTGCAGATGAAAGGGAAGAGGGCTTCTACCAGGCTAAGTCAAGGGAGACTCATTCCTTTTCCTGAATCTCGTGTCATGTGTAGCCCCTAGTAGGTTACATATAATTCAATACTGCCAGGAAAATTAGTCCACACATCTTTCACTGCTCCTCTTCCCAATTTCAGGTGCCTCTAAGGAGCTGAAGAAACTTCAACAAAAAAAGAGAAAGAAAAACTGCTCCCTGGGCCTGCAGGCACCCAGAAACAGCCCTAGGTGATGGCAGCAACACTAAGATCATCTAATCCAACCACTGACTCATCTGCACCATGCTCACTAAGCCATGTCTCTAAATGCCAATCTGCTCTCTTCTTTAACACCTCCAGGGAGAGTAACTCCATCACTTCCTGAGGCAGCCTGTTCCAGTGCATTACCACTCTTTCTGAGAAGAAATTCTTCCTAATATTCAGCCTGAACCTTGCCAGGTGCAACTTGAGGCAATTACCTTTCATTCTATCACAGTTATCTGAGAGGAGAGGCTGACACCCACTTCACTACAATCTTATTTCAAGTAGCTGTAGAGAGCCATAAAGTCTCCCCCCAGCTTCCGTTTCTCCAGACTGAACAATCCTGGTTCCCTCAGCTACTTCCCATAAGACTTGTGCTCCAGGTACATCACCATCATTGTTGCCCTTCTCTGCACACACTTCAGGGCCTAAATATCTTTTGACGTGATCCTTCCTTGTCATAAAAACCCAACAGCCCTTCCTAGACTACTAATGAAAAGGATGTTTGTGGGGTTTTCATCATTTTGAGGCATCAAAACCTTGACTTTAATGTGTGCCGAGCATCAGAACCTTCTCCAGAACTCCAAAACCTCACTCCCAAATCCTCTAGAGATAAACTATCCATTCACAAGTGAAAAGCAATCAGGCCCAGGCAGGCAAGGGCACGGCGTTTTCAGTTGTAACCTTAGAAACTGCAGCCCAGGTTACACTTCACAGATCATATTGGGTGTTGCAGATGCTTTCATGCACCAAGGACCAGTCGGTCACATCCCATCTTTGCCTTGTCACCACCCCCCACCCCGGACCCTTCATAAACACAGATGTTCCTTCTCCTCTGACAAAAATCATTCATGAAAAATTCAATGGGACGTTTCTTCCCCTCTTTTTCTCCCTCTCGTTTTTGTTGTATTCTTGACAAGCTTGAACTCCATGGGGGGGGGGGAAAGAAAAGAGCAGCCCAACCCCTGGTCCTCCCGCATCCTGTGCAGTGCCCATTTTACATGGTACAAAGGTCATTTAGCATAGCATGGAGCCCTCAGAGAGTCGCACAAGGCAATTTCATCTGATCCGTGATGGAATTCCACTCAGCCAAAGTCCTTATTATTATGCATTTTTTACACATTAGGATTTTCCCTTTGTTGGTGTCCAGATCTCTTCATGAGGTGTTAAAAAGTGCAGAGGGGCTCTCTGCTCCACTTCGGGGAGCTAATCCTGTCTTTAAGGCTAGGATAACTGTTTCATTGCAAGTCGGGCTGAGCTTTAGAGCCTCTGACGCTTGCTGACAAGGATCTCAGAAGGCAGCACAAAACCTGCGGTGGAAGAAAAACCATCCCTGCTTCTTCCACATCCCAGTGAGGGCCATCAGACTGTAGTTTCTTCCCTCTCTGTTTTATTCCATTTTTTTTTTTCTTTTCTACTTGTAGTCCCTAATTTTCTGAATGCTTTCCAAGCTTGAAAACATGTGATGACTCATTTGCACCTGTGAAAAACAATCCTCCTCCTGCTTTGATGGATGATATGGGAAACCTTAGGAAATAAAGGTTAACTGGTAGAGTTAAATAAATAGATTGTCCCCCAGCAGTGAATGGAGCAATGCTGCCGGCAGAGCAACCATCTGCTTCGCACCAATCATGGCCACATGTCTCCAGGGTAGTGGGACAGCCACTTTATTGAGTATTTTTGTCCTTTGAGTACTAATTAGATTATACCTGTATCTGAAAAAAATTGTTCACAGCTCTTATAATACGATATCAAGGCCTACTGTAATGCATCTGGGTGAAAACTAATCTAGTCCAGTACCTCAGACAGGAGGATGTTTCAGTGGTTTTAAACTGTTTTGACTTTATCAGAAGAGATGAATTCAAACAGAAGCAGGTGCAGAGAAAGCAACAAGGATGTAGCATAACCAGGGCCTGGAAAGACTGTCTTATGAGAGGAGACTAAAGGAGCCTGGTTTGTTAAACCTTGCAAGGTGAACCGGGCTTGACTGCTGTCTATAAGTACATTGGGGAGGTAAATTCAAAGGAAGGAACAGAGCTGTAAAAGCAAAAGGCAGAGCTGGCATGAAAACAAATGGATATAAAGTGGTCACTAATAGACATTGTCAGAAAATTAGAAGTTGTTTTCCAGCCACCTGAGCATCGTGGCTCTGAAATGGGCTTCCAGCAGAAGCCAAAGCATGGCATAGCACAAATGGTGCTTGGGTAATTTGGGGTAGAAGTGGCACGTCCTGAGATGTGATTAGTGAATGCAGAGCCCAGAGAGACGACCAGTGGTCCCAGTACAAGGATCTGATAATGAGTGAGGGTGGGAGGAAAAAAAGATGGAAAATTGCAGCAATGCTGGCAATTTAGTGAGAACAGGCTACTTCTGTGGAAAATCACTTCTCAGGGAACATAAATAACCAGTGAAAAAATTTCAACCAGTGAGATAAGAACTGATAATGAAATGTATAGTAGGAGTAAAATGGTTTTCCTGGTTAATACAGGAAGCAGATAGGAGAACTGAGAATAGCCGTAAGCCTGATTTCTTCATGACAATACATGCTTTCTTCCCTGAAATGTAGCAAATCCCAGAAAATCTATAGTGGACAAATCCTGTAAGCCTGGGAAATGACCGCTCCAGCTGCTAGCAATGAGCAGTGTTTGAAAGAATAAACCAAATTTTGTCTTTTTCCTCATCTTCTCCATGACTAAAATTGTAAAACACAGGCAAAGAATTCCCTTTGGTACACTGCCTAAGGAACATGGGGGTAAGCAAGCACAGCCATTTAATTCCCTTGCTGAAAGTGGCTTTTATAGGTCATTTCCAACCTTGTGATTCTATGATTCTATGATTTTTTCCCCCTTCTGATTTAGGCAAACCAAAATGTTGAAGTGAATTCACCAGTCTGGCACAGTCCCTCCAGATGAAACTGGCCTGCTACGTGTGAAGTCCTTAAACAGACTTGGCTCAACAGAAACATGGACTGGTTTTGTTTTGAGAGTAGAACCTGAGTGCTGTTTGGAGTCATCCTCTCACAAACAGGTGGCAAAGCACCGTGTTTTGGTAAAACTGAACTTCTGGTGAAAGGCTTTTGGCTAATTGGTTTGTAAGTGATTTGATGTATGGTCATCATCTTGTGAATGATAAGAGAAAAAAGTTATCTGCTTCTGGATTTGCTTATAAAGCAGGAAAAAATACAAGTTACTGGGAATCCCAATCTCAGCACCTCTACCAGGCAACTGGTGTCTTTGTAAGCACAGGATGTTTCCTTCAAGATACTGTTCCTATCCTGTTTTTCTGGTTTCTCAGGTACATTTTGAACATTTTGAACTCTCTCTTTTTTTTTTTTTTTTTTTAAACAATTAAGAATGTACTGGTTCCCTTTCACTAATAACGAAAGCAAAGAAAGGTAAGGCAAATAGTTCCCAAACAACCAAAGGGATTAAACAAAGAGTGACACCTGTATGTATATGTGTAACCCAGGTACTGGGACTGGAGCATATCAACACAAGCATACATCAATATCAGTCAATACTCTGCTGTAACCAAATATCATATGCACTGCAAACACCCAAAAGCGTCCCAAGCATCCACCCTGGTTACCCAAGTGTGATGCATCATGATCTCTTTTTCCAGTTAAGATTCAGGCAATGACATGGAGAAATTACTCAATCCCAAGGTCAGTAACTAGATAGTAACCTGGCCCAAATAGCTCAGATGAAAGATTAAAGGCGATTAGAAAAACTTGGACCAGGTAGCTCCTGTTCTAATCTGCAGTTATAGGTGCATGACAACCAACTGCTCCAAAGAGACGCTTGCTGAACTGCAGGGATAACGCAGGATAAATTAATTACCTGGCTAATGATTTTACTTTATTACTTGCCTTCGCTAGATTGACTCCAGAAATGATTTGTGCACTGTCCTTGTGCACATACTGCTACTGTTCGTCCCTGTTTGCATTTTTGAAGCTCAGGTCTGTGCTGAAACTTGAGAAAATTCTAGACAGAGTTTAGAGATGTGGAAACAGCCTTAAACTCTCTATTTGATATAAAGGCACTCCAGTCTTCTTATAGACTGGGTAGATATCAGGACACTGATGTTAGAGATTTGCAGGCTGGGCAAAACCTCGCTGAAATTTTAAGGGTTAAGTGCTCAATGATGGTAGTGCAACGAGAGTGGTAAGACAGTTGTGTATTCCCACCTATCTCCCAGAAAATGCCTTCAAGTGAAGAAAATACCATCCATGGTATATATTATAGAGAGAAGAATAACTGCTTGGATCATGAGTTTCCTGTTGAATGTGTGCAGCAGTAACATGTCATATGAATCAATTAGCGATTAGGCATAAACGTTTACTGATGTGGTTTGTAAAGAACCTTTTATTTTATACCACAGAAACTCCGTCGCTGCTTTTGTTCTTCCTTTAACATGAAGTTCATGTAGAGTATGGCAGCCCGCAAACTAAATCATCAGCTAGTCTTGAACTTAGGCTGGTGATTTCATATTACTTAGAGTCTCTACGACAATTTTCTTCTGAAGCAGAAAAAAGACATCATCTGTTTAAATGATGGGGTGTGCAATTTCATTTAGACAGACTGAAAGAAGGGTAGGATGGAAGGAAAGAACCTCTGCACATTTTGTTCTGAGCTCCTGAAGAAGGTTACTTTCCTCCTGAGAAATGGAAGAGAGAAAACCCATTGCTGGCAAGTATTCAGATCTTGTATGTTATCTTCATACTGCCCCATGCCTATATAGACTTCCCTTTCTCCTAACTTCTTTGCTTTCCCGTACTGAAGAAAAAAGAGGATCTTCCTCTTTTAGCTTCTCTCCCATAGGTGTTTCTTCAGCTTCTGCTCAAAGTCTGTGTGATCTGATAACAGTGAAAGACATATTACTAACTCCAGTTTGACCAAGTCCTATCAGTGGACTGATAAGATACAATACACTTATATACCAAGAGATAGGTGTCTTCTGGTTCAGATCTGACTGAAAAGCAAAAACAAATGTTAAATTAAGATAACCAGAACTCAGAGGACTTCAGCTCTGGGACTCCAGTTTTGATCTTTTTATTATTTATTTATTCCTCACGTACACTTAATCATTTCCAGCAGATGTTCAAGATCCTTCGTGCCACCTGAAATTTACTGAAAACAAAATGAAGAGCAACTAATAAATACATATATGTATATGCCTGAATCACGACTGCCTGATCCTAGACGATTATTGCAGGGATCCCAAATTTCATGCTGCTGAAAAGTATTTAAACATGAATATCAATTTGAGACTTCAGTTCTGATCACACTAGATGACTCTTAACAACCATGACCAACCTCTCCTCAAATCATTACCATTCGTATAGCCACAAAAGGCAAACTTGATGAGAGAATGAGAAACTAGTGGTGTCTCAGGCTAAGCATACAACAGTGGGATAGCTATAAATGAACCTTTTCAGCCATAAATTACATGTGGCCAGTAATTCCCTTTTCTCCCTCTTCATCCCCTCCCTCCCTTTTCTCCTCCCATCCCCCCCTTCCACTCCTGAAAACCCTGGGACAAAGGCTTGCCTCTCTGAAGGATGCCTTTCTGGAGGATTAAGCAGCTTTTGTTGACAAAATACAAATTACAACTCCTTTGCGTGGTGTCCCGCCTTCTCAGCTGGGCTCCAGTCCCCGAGGGACAAGGCTCTATTACCCCTGCGTAGATGAAGAGCTCAGAATAGGCAGATGTAATTATTAACACCATTCAATGGGGTGTCTTTCTGAATTATCAATTAAAAATCTCTACTGTTTTTCCTCACACTAAATAGAAAGCTGATGGCAGTTAATCTATTGTGCAGCAGAGCTTTATATGCATATTTAAGCAGTGTGCTTCTCTGCTTTTTTATTCCAAGGGCAGTGTGGGGTGAGAGGGACTCCCATGAGGGAGCACAAAGACCCCTGTCATTTGAATGAGAGAAAATTCTCTGGAAAAATATTGTCGCCTTCCACCTCTGCAAACAGGTCCTGTAGAGATGGCCAAACAGACGAGAGTTGCCTGATATTGTGAAAGATGACAAATGAGCGTTCCCTGCTCGCACACCAAAGTGCATCTAAACGGCTCTTGTGACACGCTATTAAAATGCAGGGTTCATGGGCAACAGACACATGAACATGAAGTGAAAACAGAAATCGAACAGCAAGATTAAAACCAACAGCAACGCTGAGCCGTGCTGCCAGGAGCTGTCAGTTTTTGGCAGAGGGAGAGGACTGACGAAGCAGGTTTAGAGGAAGGGGCTGTCAGTGGGGCTTGAGCAGGGGTTCACGGGTAGAGCTGTGTCAAGCCTCTTGCTGATCTGTAAGTACTTAAAAGAATAAAATTCCCTGCAAAATTCCCAAGGTGGCTTGTCCAACTCCACCAAGAATTTCAAAATTTCCACCGATGGAAGTTTTGATATAACAGTGGTGTGCTGAGCTATTGCTTCTATTTAACAGCTCCAAACCCAGATCCCAACATTTCCCTAGAATTAATGTCCATTTTTTTTGGTGGGAAATTTCTCTCTGGTCATACAGTTCTGCCTGTTGCGTGCACAGAGTGAACTCCTGATTTACAGGTAAATACAATCAAATTTTTTCAATCTTATGTGTTGTCTTTTATTATAGATGGGATTCTGAATTCATAGCAGAGTGGGAGATGTTGGAAAACTGGCATTATGCACAGCAGAAATGGCAGTTCAATTATTTCAATTTTCAGAGTGGAGCCAACTAAACAAGCACCCAAAGAGAGATAAAACAAGAAAAAAAAATGGGACTATCTCTGGGTTTGGGTAAGTAGAGCTAGAAGTGTCATATCAGAAAATAAAAATAAGAACTGCTAAGGAAATGGAAAGCATTTTGGGCTGGACATGTGTCTTCAGCAGTTTAGGATCTTATTTTATTACTGCTTAAGACCTAGAAGTAGCACTGAACTCTTGACATGTTGGACGACTTCCACCTATTGCCTAATACAAAATCTTATTATTTTTTCCTAGTGCTTTGGAGTCCGGATTATCTAATAGCATACAATACCTGGATGCTCTCTCTCTCCCTTTTTGCATTTTAATAATATAATTCCCCTTGCCCCCAGAGCTGGCAGACCACAATGGACGATAATACACATGCGTTTCCAAGCTGCACTGCTCTACTCAAAAACCTTTCTCCAAGACAAATAGCATTTGAACTTTGTCCAATTTTTCTTATATGGTATGTGCCCTTTATTTACTCCATCATGTATATCTCACTCCATTTAAAATATTCACAGTTTGTTTTCAGTGCTATCTGGCTGGCCTTCAGTCTGGGTTTAACAAATGTTAGACGTTACATTCACTTGCATATTTCAGGTTTTGTCATGAACCAGAAGGAAAAAAAGCATAAAAAAAATTGCCTGCACCGTGATTTAAATAACATGTTCAGATCCTTTATTTTTCTGTTTTAAATGCCTTCATCTCTTGGCCTTATAAGGTACAGACTGTCTTACACTGAACTCTAGCTGGGTGGCCTCAGTCAGCCAACAGCCCTGAAAGATCATCCCATTAAAGTCATTATGTTTACTTCTTATTTCAACAAATGAACCTGGATTTTGAGACAGTAGAAACTGAGAGAAGGAATCCTTGGTCCATATCTGAGTGAAAGGAGTGAAGTTTCATTGCCAATAGGCTGCAAAAAGGGAGCTTTCAGCATTTGCCGCCAAAATTATATATATTTTTTTGCCACAGGAAAGGTCTATTTCCCTATGAAATGTGATGAAGCTGTCAGATCATGGGCAAGAAATATAGAAGAGGAATTGCTGACAACCAAAGCAGTTTCTTATCTGAGTAAAACTGATTAGGCTCAGGAGCACCTCTTCACCAAATCTCTGGCCCCACTTCCACCAAGAGAGTATGTCCTCCTATGAATAATACCAATAATCTTGCTGAAATGCTCTTTCAGCAAGACTGGGGAAACTGAGACACAGAGCCTTACTCAAGCCTCCACAGAGCACTGCTGGACTAGCCAGAAAGCAGATGTGTTTAAAGTATGCACCAGGGAAGGACTTGAAGCACACATCTTCCAACAAGTAGCTTATCTTATACTGGGAAGGCAACATCTCCATGTGCCTCTGGTGGTGTGCAAAGGCAGAAGCACTCTGATATTTTTCCCAGGAATGTGTGGTCTATGAAGCAGAGAGAAAGGACAGGATACCGAAGGCA
This sequence comes from Tragopan temminckii, assembly GCA_028571105.1. Taxonomy (NCBI): domain Eukaryota; kingdom Metazoa; phylum Chordata; class Aves; order Galliformes; family Phasianidae; genus Tragopan; species Tragopan temminckii. The sequence continues at coordinate 54,553,897 of JAOWBP010002392.1, forward strand.
ACAGACCTTGAGGTCAGATGTACCAGTGCAAATAGTGAAGGGTGATCAGCCATGTAATGTAAAGGGGAATGAAACTAGGAAAACAAACAGTGGTTCCTTGATGAATGCATTGGTTCTGGGCTGAGATCACCATTTTCTGCTACTTCATTTTTTGGTAACATATCCCACATGATCTCTGGGCAGGGATTGGTTCCTGGAGGAGCTGCTGAAGAAAGGAACCCTTTCCAGGGTGGTCCCCAGGATCTCCTGGCTTGCAAGAGAAGGAAAGGTGAGTGAACACTTGCAGTGTTCTACAGTAATCCTTCCAGAGCTGGATCTGTGATTTCCCTGGGGCAATCATCCTATGTATGATTTCCCTCCCATCCCCAGATAAATAGGACAATGAAAAGAAGACTGAAGGACGAGTTGACGTGATTAAGTGTCCAACTACATTCCAGAGATACTGGGCAGTACAAGGGCTTTTCAGATTCAGCCAGAGAGCAGCACAACAAGAACCAGTAAGAAGCTCATCCTGGAAGTTAAGGGCAGACAAATTCACAGGGGAAATAAAGCATGCAACTACATAATTAAAACAGCAAGGCTGATTAACCCATAGAACAAACTGTGGAGGGGAAGCAAGACAATTCCAAATCAACACTGAATGCCTTTTTGGAAGTTGTGCTTTGATCAAAATAAAAGTGATTTGGCTCAAGAGAAGGAAAGCAGGGTGAACATGGTTCCCTGGGGGAAGTTTCCAGAAGACTCCCAGCTGAGCAAATGTCTTTTCTCTAGTTCTAATGATCTCCTGAACTCTTCGTTATGAGGTTTTGTTATTGTAAATGTCGTCCTATCAGTTGCATGGCAAGAAGTGTCAGCACTCGCCCAGCAGTTCATAGGAGGACTTTTATCCTTTTGTGTCTCACAAATGTCTCTGTGCACAAGGGAAAATGAAAAGAGGGGAGGAGTGAGTGTTGGAATGACTCATTGCAGAACTGGAGAAGAGTCCCGGTCTGGTGGAAGGCTGTACTGTGCCAATGCTCACAGCCCGGAGAACTGCTTAGCAAGCTCTTGTGAGATGAAAAACCAAAGCAGCAAATGCAAATGGGTGAGCTGGATAAACAAAAACATCCCCTAAATAAAAGTCTGGGAAAATGGATCGAGGCTGCTCCATCTTAGTGCTGTTGACTGCATTCCTCCTCAGCAGCAGGATTTGGCCTTGCTGCTGGCAAGCTTGTGGCCACACGAGGAGCTCAAGTCTGCGTTTGAAGGTTTGTAACCTCATTGTAACTTGGTACAATGTGCGAAGGCACCAGCCCAAAGACACCCCAAGTCCCAGCCCTTCTGCAGCCTGCAGTAAATACGGAGGTTCTGTTCACAGCTATATTAAAAGCCATATTAAAACTCTGCCCTGTGGAAGACATATAAGTTAATGGACAGTTCACTTGCAGTTCTTGTGGAAAGAGGTAAAAGCTGAGCAGAGGTCTGATCTTCCATAGGCAAACTCATTCACACGGCTGTCAGAAAGCATGGGCTGAACTTGCTGCCTTGGGAGGTTCGTGCTGGACTTTTCATTTAGAGTCAGGCTCCGTACACATGCCTAGGCTCCATACAAGTTCATAGAATCATAGAATAACCTGAGTTGGAAGGAACTTAAAAGGAACATTGAGTCTAACTCCTGGCCCCACACAGCTCCAACCAAACCCAAACGCAAACCCTATGTTGAGAGCAGTGTCCAAATTCTCCTTGAACTCCAGTGCTGTGCCCACTGACCTGGGCAGCCTGTTCCATGCCCACCGCCCTCTGGTGCAGATCCTTTCCCTAACCCCCAGCTGCCTGTCCCCTGACACAGCTCCATGCCGTTCCCTCGGGCCCTTTCACTGTCACAGAGAGCAGAGCTCAGCGCTGCACTCCGCTCCCTATGAGGAGCTGTAATTGCCTTGATGCCTCCCTGCAGCTCCTTTGCTCTTGGCTGAACAAACCAGAGGACCTCATCTCCTCCTCACACATCTTCTTCTCCAGACCCTCCTCTATCTTTGTAGCCCTCCTTTTGATGCTCTTTAATAGCTTTATGTCCTTTTTGAACTGTGCAGCCCCAAAATGCACACGGTACTCAAGGTGAGTATAGAATGAGACAATCACTTCCCTCTCTCTGATTGCTGTAGAAGAGCTTCAGTTCATGCTTGTAGATGAGGTGCCAAGGAAAACTGTGGCTTCAGCTCACTGATACAGGGTAACTAACACTCCCCAAATTACAGTGTCATATTGCATTCTGTAACTATTTGTGTAAGTGACCCATGTCATCCTCCACTGGTGGGAATGCCAGAGACATATGCAATCTACACATAACTCAAGGAAGACACATTTCATAGAATCATAGAATTATTAAGGTTGAAGAAGACCATTAAGATCATCTAGTCCAACTATCAAACAATTCCCATCATGCTCATTGATGGTATCCCTCAGTGCCACATCTCCTCGGTTCTTAAACGCCTCAAGGGATGGTGACTAAACCACCTCCCTGAGTAGTCCGTTCCAATTCCTCACCACTCCTTCTGAGAAGAAATTTCTCCTAATATCAAACCCGAACCTCCACTGGTATAACTTGAAGACATTACCTTTCATCCTATTGCTGTTACCTAGGAAAAGAGGCTGACCCCAACCTTGCTACAACCTCCTTTCAGGTCTCCCCTGACCCTCCTCTTCTCCAGACTGAACAATCCCAGTTCCCTCAGCTGCTCCCCATAAGGCTTGTTTCATTGCCCTTCTCTGAACACGCTCCAGCACTTCAATGCCTTTCTTGAAGTGAGGAGCCCAGAATTGAACACAGTACTCAAGATGTGGCCTCACCAGTGCTGAGTACAGAGGGAGAAGGAAGAAGTGAAAGGCTGAAGGCTTAAACCTGTTCGGTGATTCAAATGAGTGGTAAAAGGAAACAGACTTCAGAGATCTTGAAGCACGCATTGTGGGTGCTTTATACACATTGCAGAACCTCCACTTTCACACGCAAGGATGTGGTGCAGCCTTTGGTTTATTGTTGCCTTTATAGTGAGAGCTCTTCTTTTAAGACCTGGGCTCAGGACTTAGCTGTGGTTCATGTGTGTGAAGTAATTTTGCCTGGATGCTCCTGGATTCTCTGAGAGCACCAGATTTGCCTTCCCACAGCCATCTTCCACATAGCAAGGATCAAAAGCGTGTTACATTTATCTTCTTCCAAGAACTGGATAGCTGTGGGAAGACACAATTTGCAGATTAAGTCTTTACTAGGGAGGACCAGTTTGATCCCAGATTACTTTATTTGGGATTCAATCCCAACTGTTGGGGCTTGGGAATCCTTCCCTTGGTAAGAACTGGAATTTGCTGCAGCACCAGCCCTGGAAGGAAAATTGCTCTGTTTGCTGCTATTTAAAAGGTAGCTTTAGCATCTGGACTTCACAGCTGCCTGAAATGTATGCAGGTTCTGCTGTTTTGTAGGTCTGCAAACTGGGGACATCATTGCCCACAGTCGTGTACACCAGCATGCATGGACTGATCAGTTAACATGATTTTCTTTGCCCACCTTTTGCCTTGTGCAAGGGCATGGGACAGCTTCATAGTGAAAAACTTTGCACAGAACTATTGAAAACAAACAGTTCTCAATGTTCCCTGTACTTGCTGCTGTTTAACACCCAGGCTTTTTAATGAGGACAGACAGACCTGTGTTAATACACATTCTTCTCTGAAAGGAACACATGCATAAGTGGGCATGCTGCCTTTGCACCTAACAGCAGAGCAGATTTTCCCCAGATCATCTAGGTGTTTTGGAGCACCACTGATGTCCCAGCCCAAGGGCCTTCATTTCCAAGGGATTTGCTCAGAAGTTGTTACACTTCACTGTAAAGTTCTGAATAACCATTCAGTTCTCAGCTTCACACATTTCTGTATGATGTTAATGTCTAGAAGCTTTCTTTTTTAACTGAAAACTGATTTTTTTTTCATATATATCTCTTTATAGCAGTCAATGGGCCTTTAGTAAAACCAGGACATTGCAAGACATATAGTGAGACTACAGCATTTTAGAATGTATGTATCTGGATATATAAACTAAAGCAGAATTACTAACATCTGTGAATTTTTTTATTACTGTTTTCCTATGGGCAACTACACAAGAATTCATCTTTCATGAAAACAAAAATAAAAGTGGCAGTTGCATACAAGAAACTGAGAAATATAAATTGTGATACTTTAATCATTAGAATTCAAATTAGGAGAAGTCTGTTGCTAACTTCTGAACCATCTCATGACTTCTTAAGGTGATCTCAGGAAGCTGAAAGGCTTTGTGAGCAGTTTTTCAACTGTGGAGCTGGCAGCTTGCTAACCCTGAAAATACTGAGCTTATGACAGCACACAAATGAGCATATTAAACATGTTTTCTTGCTATTGGATTCCTCTGTGTACAAACGTTCATGTTTTTTTTTCAAAATCAGAACATTAATGTCAAAGATATTGTAGACAGAAAACAAATTTCAACATAGGTGATGGAAAAACGACTATGCTAGTACAGCCAGCATTTGCCACTTCTGTTTCCAAGTGACTGAGACTTTCCAGAGGCAGAGTACCTTAGCACTTGTAAGAAATAGTGTCTTTATCCAGGCAGTCTATGTGGTAAATTGAAAAGAAGGGTTGCATTGCCTAGAAGGCTGAAGATCAAGTGACAGAGGCCTTGACTATACCTTCCCCCTCCCATTTGTACTCTCATTCAGGACCTGAAATGATTTTTTTAAATTCCTTGTAAATTATTTGCTAATTCACTGGTGTTCATGTACGTACAAGCAATATTGGTGAACTTGCAGTTATGAAGTGTCACATTTAAGAACTGTATTCCTGCATCATCTTGGATTTTAATTTAGAGGGCAGGTTGTTTTATCTGTTGCTCATCTTAGGCAATTTTCAAACTCTTTGGTGTCCTGAATTCTTCCTAGGAGGCACTTTGCTCTGTATTTACCGGAGGAGATTGGTCAAAGTCAGGCAAATGTTGTTAGCATAGCCACAGAAACATATTTTTCATTAGAAAAGAAAATTATATTCTTGATTTTATTATTATTATATAAACATTTATATATATTATACGTTGGTAATCATTACAGAGCGGTGTATAAAAGTGTAGAACAGCTTTAGCCATTGAGATGCCCTTAGCCTGGAGCTCACGCTGAGCATAATGCTTAGGAAAACAGGGGACTTTACATCAGATTTTGGAGTAAACTGTAGTAGTGCTCAGGACCTCACGTGAACTGTCCTTGGACCATTGCTCATGATGCCACTGCTAAAACCAGGGTCATCCTTTTGGCCAGTGCTATTGTTAAGAGTCTGTCTAGATTGAGCTATTGTGATTGAAGTCACACCTTTTGCTGAGTAGACGGTCCCAAATTCACTTCCTATGTGAGTAAGATACAAAGGATAGCTTATAAACACACATGGATCAGCGCTCCACCTAACAGAAGAAACATCCTTCTTCCTGGAAGTATACAGCCTCATCACTCATGCAGAGCTACACTGATTACTGGAGTGCACAAATTATGCATTGTAAGAATGCAAGAACATAGGAATGATTGAACAAATATTCTGTTAACCTCTATCCTGTTCTGAACTTCTGCTAGTAGTAGATGCCTAAGTGTGCAAGAATGAGTAAGCAGCAAATAGGATTCACCAATTTGTGGTCCAGGGACTTCCTCAGCCAGGTTGCATCTTTGCAAATATATTATACTAAAATAGTCACAAACGGATGGCTGAAGGGGGCAAATTAACTTACAGTTGCTAAAAATGTCAAAAGTAACTAGACCCTCGTGAGTCATGAAGGGAAGAAAATAGGCATACTGTTGATGAAACTCAAGGTGTGTAGTGGGGGATCTGCTGCAGAGGCAGAACACTGTCTATACTGCTGAGATGGACAGGGAGCACCAGGGGAAGAGATGCAGCCCAGCAGGACTTCAGTTTCTACAGCCTTGGGAGGTGATTCTGTCAGGGAGGAAGGCCAAAGTGAATCAATGGAAAAATTGTGTTGCAATTAATTTGAATGTGACGTTTTTCCCCCTTTTTAAATCACTATAGAGTACCATAGGAGGAACCTTGTCCAATTAGGCAAATGTAATTTAGTTGGTTCTTGGACCAAGAGACCCTCCTTATGAAGATTTTCAGCTTTAAAGTAAAGCATGCTGGCTCATTTTTTTTTAGCTGCATCTATTGCGCCAGGCCTCTCATCCTTGTCTCTTAACATTACTAAAAGCTGGTGAAAAGCATTGATCCTCCCCGGTTGTCTGTAGCTTTAGCCATATACTATATGATGAGCCAAAATAAACACAAACTGGGCAACTTTTCCAAGAATGAAAACACCTCATTTGTTGAACTTCTGGGTCTCAAAGGCGCTTTGTCCATTTTTACTTCAAACTTTCCAGAAAGAAAGGCCTGTTCTTTGAAAAGATCATGGATGTAAAATTCCAGATGGATTGTTGCAGACTTTGAAAATTAGGGAAAAAAGTGTCAGACACCGGGAAACTACTGTGACATGAATACTGTTTTGGACTACTGTCTCTCCACAAAGTACTCCACAGTATAGCAGCAGAAGGCAATGTGATGTATTGGGTAGCTTGAACAAACCTCCGTAGTGATGGTATTTTCAGGATTTAAACCATCCAAATTGCATTTGAATGTAATAGAAACACTGAGCACATTATAGTACATTTAAATAAAACATTTTACTGAGTATTAAATGAGGAAGCATTCATCTGGTTTTGGCTGGAGAGTGAGAGGCACATAAAGGCAGACTTCTCCTTTCCTTTTTTAGTGATTTAGAGTTTCAGGGTACAGTCAAGCCAAGACTAGTATCTGACACTTT
>JAOWBP010002392.1:54560843-54575578 GCA_028571105.1 Tragopan temminckii
GGCAGACTTCTCCTTTCCTTTTTTAGTGATTTAGAGTTTCAGGGTACAGTCAAGCCAAGACTAGTATCTGACACTTTTTCCCTGTATAAAATTGCATAATATTTATGTGTATAAAAATGTATAAAATTTACTTTGTCTTATTTTTTAAGTCTTTAACTCCCCATGTTCCCTGTTGTGATGAAAATTTCTGTTGAAGTTTGGCATTCGAGTTCTGTGTTCGGGAATACAAAATGAATTCGCTTCTGCCCACCTCTGAGAGTACTGCCCTTAGGAAAATGGGACACCTGAATGTGAAACATGGACCTCTTAGGTGTCAGCTTGCAGTGGGTAACAGCCTTCCTCCACTTCCCTCTGCTCTGGTCCTTTGAGTGAAAATCTGATAGAGGTAAAATAGAAAAGCCATTGAGAAGCATGTTCTCACTTCTGGAGAAAAACTAAAACCCTGTGATTCAAATTTGTGCAATTTAGGAGCAGTGTTTACTCTCCCGCTCTGGCTGAAAACTATATTGATATAGGAATAATTGGTCTAAAAATTAAGTCTAAGCCATGCCAGCTAACATGAATTAACAGTCACTAACATATGAATATGAGAGGGGGGAGAAAGCAAAGGTCATCTTGACCCACTCTACAGAAAAAGCTTGGAGTCTGTTCAGAAAACTCCTGCCTACTAAGACCTACTAAAAACAGTGCTTTGATCTCTGTACAATGCACTCAATTAGAGGGAGGGAATTCTAAAACAAAAGCTTTTTAAAATTTCCTTTAGAATTAATAATTTTGAGGGTGGTGGAGGATGATGGGAACAATAGAAGGAAATAATCGCTCACTATTTGCCCAGACATTTTGGTAAAACATAAAAAGCTGAGAGGAAACAGGCTTTGGAGGGTGGGTGCAGGTATGAAATTGTTCACAGTATGCTGATGTCTGTTTGTGGTGCGTAAGATGATATATAAACATAAACACACAGCTTTATATAGTATTTTTTTCTAAGTATTTTACCCCATGGATATCTCTTTCTTGAGTGAAGCTAAGGCATGCAAGTGATGACATCAGTTAGAAACCAGGGTGTTTTTTCCTCAAAATGCTTTCCTTTAAACAGTGTTATCAGTCACTGTAGTCAGAGTGACAGAAAAATTCCACGCACACCTGATTTAGCAGCATTCCATGATAGGATAAAGGCTAGTACATTGCTGGTGATGGCAAAGTCAAGTCATATGGATTTAACAGCGTTTTCCACACAAAAGAATAAAATCAACCTGTTGAAGAGAGAGGAAGCTCTTGAGAAACAGTATGCAGAGTTCAGATTAAGGTTTTGGATGAAAAGTCTTGCATGCAGATGAAATGATTGTATTTGTAGCAGATTACCAGAAAAAGGTAGATAGGGATGTGGAAATATGTGGCATCCATGTCAAGTCTTTTCAGAGAGTGCATTACAGAATGTTATGAGTAATGAAAATACATCTAGGGAAACGTGGGTCTTAGAAATCCACCTACAGCCCATGCAATGCCTTGGATTCCTGTGAGAAAGTCTGTGTATGAGGATCATACTGGTGGTGGTATTAATGGAGAACAGCATAAGGCAGCACTCTTTCCACTCAGCAGCTTGGAAAGGGAAAGACATGATTTGGCACTTGCTACATTTCAGGACATGAGAAAGTTGAGAAGTCAGAACTCAGCTGGTATTACTTGCTGAGCTTCGTAGCATTTCAAAACTAAACTCGAATGCAATCTGCAAGGGGCTTACTGTACATTTGTAAGCATTCCTTACAATTGCCATAACCACCTTTTGAAAGATCCCTGCTGTGAGAGTGTGTTTAGACATAGTGTTTCCACCAAGTCAGGACTTGAACCAGAGGGGACATGCTGAAGAACTACAGGTAAGGGTGGTTGTAGGCAAGCTCAAGAAGAATGTGCCTTGATGCCTTGAGTTACGGCATTTGGTGATGGGAACCTCAACTCTCCCTTCAGCAATGGAGAAAGCATGGCACTTCTAGGGTCATGCCCATGACATCCCGATTGACCTCTGGGGCATATCCTTCGGTCAGTTTGCTGAGATGCTTAAAGTCAGCTGAAATGCATGTGAGAGCATTTACTTCATCAGTCCACAGCTTCTTAAGCTAGAGGTGCCTATGTAAGTTGTTGTGTGAAAAAGGAGGTAAATATGAGAAAATAAGCTGCTACACAAAAGCATCATGACTTTCTGAGGAACTGGCAAAGGAATAAAAGGAAATGTTGTCTCCTGGTACCACTCCTGAAGAATTGAGGCCCTCACTGCTGCATGGTGCTGTTCAGCCCAATTCCAAAATGCACGTTTCTAGGAATACCAAGGATACCAAGGTGTAAATTACACATCATATGAGCATGTATATTTGAAGGGCTAGTACAACTCCTGGTTCAGGGCTGAAGTCATTCCTTAACTCTTGCAGTGCAGGATGGGTATTACGAGAGATAAGTTTGTTACAAATTTGCCTGCAGTCTTGATTTAAAGCAGTTATCTCAGGTATTTGCCACTGGCTACTGTCAGAGTCAAGAAACTAGATTAGATCAACTTTGGGTATTTTCCAAAAAGTCAGCTTCTGTATTCTAAGGATGGGGGAAGATAAAGTGTAGATATGTGGATGCAATATACAGAAGATAAATACAATTTTCTTGTCATTCTCTTATGCCTCACTGATTTCTCCAATAAGGCATGAAGAACAAGGGATATCTGAACTTAAATTCAGTGTTTTGAAGCCCTGCTGCCTCTGCTGTCTGAGAGGGGCTAAAGAAAAATGTAAGCAGTATTTGGGCCTTGTTCTTTTGTTGAGAGGTGATTTTACCAAAATTATCATTTCCAAGCCAGACACCATTTTGCTTTAAGTGGTATTTCATGCATCTCTATAAGACGTACTCCATCCTCCCCACTCATTCCTGTCACCAGTATTACACCTAGAGAGATAGGATATGAACACCTTACACACAGCCTTAAGCTACACACAGCTTTTCCTGGGGACTTTGGTACTTTAAGGTTTGCCCTTCCAAGAAGGGGACCCAAATCTCCAACTTCTATTTGTGTTCTCAGAGCAGCAACTCAACTCTCCAAGAGAGACCTTAATTGGTCTCTCTTGGAGAGGTGAGTGCTGCTCTGAGAACAAAGCTCCACAGGGCTTACTGTTGCTGCCTTAATGATTTCCGTAGGCTTTGGATGAGGGGCATGAGCAACATCAAAATAAGAAGTTAAAGAAACAAATACTAACAGGTTAAAACAACAACAACCCACAAGAACACAAACAAAATCTGACTCTGTTTTTTTGAAGTGCAAGAGACTCAAATAATTTATAATGGATGGATTCCTTTTGATCTCTATACTATCTACTTAAACTTTTCCATACAGTTGCTCAACCACGCAGGGCATAAGGTTAAAGGAAGAAGATTTCCATGGTCAGATGGAGCAACAATTTTTTTTTCTTTTTGAGCCTTAATTCTTTTTACGCAAATGTGATGACAGCAAGTATAGAAAAATGCACCAGCTCATGCGTTTTCCTCTCCAGTCTTTGATAGATGACATATGTGCACATATCCCAGCTGTTACTTAACTAAAGCTGCATGTATACAATATGTCAGAGACAACACAGTCCAAATTCTATGATACAACTATTTAAAATATATAGGCTAAAATCCATATTTTGTCTTGAAAAAACTAAAACAAACAAAACTCATCTAACTGAAAACATACATAGGGCCTCCTTACGAACCATAGGAAGATCAAGATTCAAACACTACAGCTTTCAATTTTATTTTTATATTTTTTATTTATTTTTTAATTATTATTATCATTTTTTATAGAGTTTTTTTTTCTTTTTTTTTTCTTTTTTTTTTCCCAGTCCAGTCCCTCTACATTCTGGCACCCTGACTGGGAAGTGATCTTTGTGACTTCCTTTATCTCCAGGGAAGATCTATCCCATGCAGTGAAACTGACTGCACCTATCTATGACAGATTTGGGACCTGCCTTTATCACAGGACACAGTAGAGTTATGAATGTGGTATGACTGATAGCTGAAACAGGTTAGGGCATGCCAAAATTGCTCTAGCAAAATGGGATACAGCATAGCACAAATTTTGCCCACTTAAGAGTTATTGGGTATAGCATCCAGCCAGGGATCTTTGCAGTTCTGCATGCATTCAGCTGGATTGGAGAGAAGACTGTCCATCATTTCTTACCAGGACAGAGTGAGTAGGCCAGCAGCCTGCCCATACCTCAAGTACGTAATAAGGTATGTCCACCTACTCTGACTTCTTTGTGGCTAAGACGTGGCCAAGACCTGTGTTCATTCTTAAGTATCCCACTGCCTTCTTATACAATCTCAGACAAGTCACTGCGTATTTCTTACCCACATTTCCATCACCTCCTGGCTCCTCTCTTACTTTTAAAAGAAAAAACATTATATAGCACAGAAGGTTTTCAGGGCGCTATCTTTTCCTTTTTGCATACCAGGCCCCTGTGCTCACCCCAGACCTCCAGTGATGATCACTATTGTATCTACATTAAATCAAGATGCCCTCTCTACCACAGATGTCACCAGCTCTACTTCATTCATCAATTAACCTGGGAGACCCAGGAATGTGGTAACAAATACCTTATGAAGATCCTGGCCTTTTACAGATGAAAGAGTTAAGGAATAAGAAAAACATTTTTGAACACACCAAGCTGTGATAAATGAATGTAGGAAAACACAGGTCTTGACACTCACTGTCAGCATACAAAAAGGGTTTCACAGCCTTTTCTGATTTGCAGATCCACTGAGTCTGTGACACTGTGCTGACTCAGAGTACATAAAGGTCCTCACTCACCCATCTGCTGTGAGAGCATGTGTGTTTAGATTTACACAGGTGAAACATCTCGTATCTGTCAACAATGCTTGCAAATGTAGAGAGGAGGTTTTTTGTGAGTGATTTGCATCAAGCCTCTGGCTCAGCGTTTAACTGCAATCATCTGCAAGCTAAAAAAAGAGGAATAGCAGGTAAGAAAAAAGAGTGAGAGCTGCACAAAGAACAGGTCTTGCGTTGTGTTATCTCAAAACAAAGGTTGACATAACCTAGAAATAAGCACTATCAACCCAGTAATGGGTCACCTGCAAGCAGAGCATCTCAACTTCACTTAGTGAAACTTCTGCAACATGGGACTGCTGGGCAAAGATGAGCAAAATAAAATAAAGGAGTCCTCTGCCAGTGTTTTCAAAGGTAGCCTCAGTCAAGCCCTCTCTGTGAGGAGTTTTCCACATTCATCATCTGGCTTATCAACGCTGTCTTGAGCAAAACCCAGATGCAGGCTTTGTGTATGCCAGAGCACATGAACAATGGTTAAAGTTGGGAGGGCGATGATAAGAAGCGAGTGCAAGGCACATGTTTCAAGTTCTAGCTTTTTAAGCAAGCACTGGGGCTGGGGGAGCTGAGCTTGGGCTGAATGCCAGCATTCCCTGCAATTTAATCCCAGCCTTGGAGGAACAAGCTGTTATCCTAGCTCCATGCCAGTGTCTACCCTTTATCTCACATTCAAAATTCTTTAACCACTTCAAAACAAAATATCTCCAAGGAACACTTCAGAAAATGTGTTTTCTTTTGTCTCCTGAAAACACTGATGAGAAGAAAAGCTCTTTTGTGTTTCGTGTAGGGAGCCTTTCAACATCTCGACTTTAAGTGCTCTCTTCTGTTCATTCACTTTCCCCGAAGTCTCACTCAGTGTAAGACGAATAGTCCTTTCCCCACAGAAGGCTGAAAACCTGAGGGCCCTGAAGAGGAGGAAGCTTAGGCAACGGGCAGAAGACCAGGCATCCAAAAAAAAAAATACATTAAAGCAACACCAAGGAGCTAAGGAAGGCCTGCAATAGTACTAGGTGGAGCAGAGACACACCTTGACACTCTTTCCTTGAATCACATTGGTGTTGTCTCCATTCTAGCTGTAATGACAATGTTCAACTCAGTGCAGAGTGGCCAGTTCTGATGTCACCAGATAGGTGAAGATTTCTGCATCCAGCCAGGTGAATTACATGCCTATGGGAAGTTTTGATGGGGGCAGTCTTTTCTTTCTGGTGCATGAACCTTTCTGGCAATGGGGTCTAAGCAAACGTGGGAGATTTGTTGAAGTTGGTCAGCTAGATTTAGGGCTTCGTTCCTAGTTGTAAGAGTAAGGAATTGTAAGGAAGTGGCCCATACCACCCTAATGGCATCAAAGTGAAAGCAATCACTTGCTGACATGCTTGACATGACACATGCATACGGTGCTATATCCTATCTACCAAAATAGCCAACCCCACTAAGCCCAGGTAGTAGGAAGTAAGTGATGAGAGGAAGCAAGAAGCCATGGAAGAGGTTTGTGTGCAGGAGCACTCAGAAAACCTGAAGGAAATTTGAGTCACAATGGATTTGAAAAGCCGCAAAGGTTCACATAGCGAAGGACAGGTGAGAAAAGTGAGATTTGGCTTGAAGAGAGTCTTGTGGAGGGGGACTAAAACCAAATCCAAGAGGGACTCAGGGCTGTTCCTAGTTTTTTCTAAAGGCTTTCTCTTTCAAAAACAATGAGAGATTTGTCCCCACGACAGTAAGTGGGAAACTTTCTCTGGCCTTCAGGGTGAGGACCTACCACCTTCCTAAAAATTTTGTACTCAACCTATTGGAAAAACAGCCCTTCAAAGAATAATATGAGTAAAAAGAGAGAGGTCTAACCCATTTCTGCATACTGTCACATACTGTACAGATGATATAAGTCACAAAACAAAAAAGCAAACATCACTGTTGTCAGCAGCTAGTCCTAACACAACCCAGTAGTCCTCTTTGAATAAAGAGCAGTCTGCTGCAAGACTTTGCTTTGGCTCCCTGTGCTCATATAACAGAGACTCCCAAACTGCCAGATCTTTGCTCCAGCCAAGGGGCTGTGGGCATATAATGTGTAGGTTTGTATGTCTCTGGAGGCTCGGGGCTCTGTGGTCTGGCTGCTTTCAGTATCCTTGCTGTCCTGCTCTATCACACTGGGGACAATATAGAAGACCAACAGTGAGTTCTTATTTGAGCAGTTTCTCAGCAAAGGCTTTTTAAAAGTGTGTTCTCTCTTAAGATGTTTGAAAATAACAATCCACTTGAATAGTGCTCCTTTGCAACTGTATGCTCCCGTGTGACTTCAGTCAGCATCAGCGTACTACTCAGCTTCCTGCTTTCTCCCTCCTTATCAGAGTTTTCATATATGTGGCAATACCCAAAGATACCACAGTAGAATCCTGCAATCTTTAAGATAAATGTAGATGTTGTGCTTGAAGCAGTTGGTATGGCTCAAACCAAACAGTTGAGTTTGTTGCAGGAATTATTAGGTGAGGGTGTCTGGCCTGTACTTCTTGTTGAAGTTTGGAACAGATGTGCAAAATGATTGTATTTGAGACATAATCTCTGCATTATGAAAGGCCACTTCTAGTGGTTTCCTTATGCTGATTCAAAGAATTGTGAGAATAATCTGAAGGCCAAAACTGTGTTTTCACCACTACAGTTTTGATGTTGCTAAAGCTTCACCTAAACAAACAAAAAGAGTCTAATCAAATGTCAGTTCAATGTGATGTTCCTCAGCATCGGCTTTCCTATTCTGTAAAACAGAAAATCTGAACTGCTCTGCAACATCCCGGAACTCAGATGTGTCCACACTAGTTTTAAATTTCCTAACCCTAACCCTAACCCCAGCCTTAAAAAGAAGAAAGCATTTCTCTCTCAGCTGAGGATTGGCGTGCAAAGATCCATCTTATAGTAAAACCTCTGGCTGATGTAGGAAAACCTTACAAGGTAGTGTTTATGATTCAAGTGCTGATAAAGTCACAGGCTGAGCATACTAGATCTCTCTCTGGGAAAATACAAGATAGCAAAGTTGCTGAAGTCTCAATAGCATCTTTTGAGCACACATCATTTTTTTCACTTTCCCCTCAATGATTTTGAAGTTATGGACTCATACTATGTAAGCAACTCCTATTGTGCTCTGGCAGAAGAGTGCTTATCTCTCTGAATGAGATGTAGCAGTGACTGTGAACAAGCCATACAAAACTTGGCTAAGTCTTAATGGGCCTATTGACTCAGCATTAAGGGTGAAGTAGACTTGGACCCCACAGCAAGTTCAAATTACGTGGCTTTAAATGAGTTTAGACCTTGTCAAAGAAGCTGGTTTGACAGCCCAGGAGACTAAAATCCTCTCTTTACCTCCAGAACAGATATCACACGGACCACTCACAAATCCCCCTCTGTGCTGATCCACAGAGGATTCGAGTTGTTACAGCTCCCATCTACGCAGCCTGGCTCCGAACCTCAGCCTGCAACAACCTGGGCTTTTAGCTCCGGAGGCACCTAGTTCAATCCCAGCGTGTCAGCCAAGACAGAGGCTATAACAAACTTCCCTAACATGTTCCAATCCTACCCCAGAGAGCTCTTTCTGAGAGCTGAAAAACATAGCTCTGAAACTAATTACTCAAACACTACTATTGCACTAGTATGTAGAGGAAATATCAAGAAAGAAAGGAAAAAAGAAAGGAAGAAAGGAGGGAATAAAGGAAGGAAGGAACAGTTGAATTGTTGTTAGATCAATAAAAGAATCTCTGCAGATTTCAACAGAGTTTGGGTTAGACACAAAGAAACAATGTACTGCATCTTATGGTTTACAAGCTGCCATTGCTTCTGTGAGTCCAAGTGGAGCTCTGTATTGTCTACTGAATGGTGTGCCACCAAACACCTTTCATAAGGTATTTGTGCAGCTCTCATGTGGAATGGAGTTGCCCTCTCTAAGAAGATGTGGCTAGAAGCCCTCTCAAATTGGGGGAAATAATTTGTTTTGGCATTTTGTTTTAGTTCACAAGCAGCCAATAGAGCTTTCCGCTGGCTTTTTTTAAAGTCCAAACTCATCTTCAATCAGAAATGAAATGTGGAAAATTTCAGCTAAAGTGGCTGACTTTTTTGGAAAGCTCCACCTGGATTTTAAAAAATGTATAGAGGTGGTTTGTAAAGTTGAGCATGAAAACTGAGGCAAGAAAGACCTTCATTGCCCCCCCTGGATTTGATGAGGCAGATCCACAGTGACACAAGTGCAGGGCTCTTCACTGCGAGCGTGAGGGTAATGGTCACCTGTACCAATCTGAGAAAGCATCTTCCTGGAGGAGATTAAGGCCAGACTGGATGGGGGCCTGGACAATCTGATCTACTACATGATGCAGCAGCTGGCAACCCTGCCCACGGCAGGGGATTGGAACTTGATCCGTGAGATCCCATCCAACCTAAGTCATTCTATGATTCTGTGATTCTATGATCATTTGGTAGATGCAGCTCCTAAAAACTGGAAGGAAATAGCTACTGTTTGTTCTGCACCTGAGCATCAGCCATTTTCTAATTTACTCATCATAGTGGTGATTTCATGGCAGTCAGTGCAGCTTCACTGGCATAAAGAGGATCAAACACAACATGCTGTGAAAGAGCTATGCATTAAATGAAGCCCTATTTATTCCTATGGCAAGAATAAACATGAAGATGGAATATTTTCACTTTCTGCTCTCTAGCTCAGTTTAATTTCTTCTTTGGAACTCTTTATCATTCTCCTTGTATTTTAACTGCAAATAGGAAGAGGTAATAATATACTCACAGGAAAGTAAAGCACAGCAAAGCAAAGCAAAGAAAAAGTACCTCTAATCTCTTTTATTACACAGGTCTAATTCCAATCTCACAGAATAAGCACGAAGTAACTATTCAAGTGAACGAAGTAATTCTAGAAATTCAGAAGTGAGTATAGTTCTGTATGTTTTGTTTTGCTGGGAAGAAGTGGCAGGGCTTTAGAGCAAGTACTACACCCATTTCTCTAACAAAAACCCTCATTCTTACACAGCAGTCACGGGTATCTTTCTCTTTTAATTGCTTTTAAAGTGTACAGTATTGGAGAACTGCAGCGGTAATTTTATATCCTGGTTCCATTTGGCCTTGATTGCATCAGTAGCAGGTAAGAAATGAGGGCTGAATGCCCTGTTTGGTAAAATAATTACTGCTCTGGCTCAAGATTTCAATTAATCCTTTCAGTGCTGCTGGAAAATACTTGTGTCTGTGAGTCCTAACCACATATTTGGTGGAAGGGTCCTTCCTATTCACGCTTGTATTATTTTGTGTGGAATCCCTCATGCAAGTTGGAATAGTGAGTTATGAAATGATGAAAAGAAAAATAAGCCATTTGAAAGGTGTAGAAAAGGTAGAAAAAAAGGTGTTTGGGGGCACCTCCTGAAGGTGGAAGGCAGTGTACTGCTTCACATTGCTATGGAACAGAAAAAGGCCTTTTTTAAAATGCCTGAAGATTGCCCACCTGGACTGAGGCTCAAATTTCACTGAGCTGCCATTGGTCATGAAGTTCCCATAAAACTGCCATCGATTGCCTTGGCTTGGGGCAATGTCACAGCCTGGTGGGACAAAGGAGGAGGTATGAAGGTCTGTTGTTCAAGACTTAGAAAAGCGAAGGCCCTAAGTGCACTGTCCCAGTCAGCTGGTGGTAGGGTACATGGAACTTGACCCAATCATGGGATATCGTGCAAGGGTATTGGTCTGAAGTGAGTCTCAAATGAGCTTATATTTTGCAAGCTCACCTGCATGGCCTTTTCTCCAGACTGATTCAACAGTGTACAGAAGTTTCTCATAGCTTGAGAAAATCTTGATGTTGGGGTTCAGCTGTCTGTATTGGTCTGAAGTGAGTCTCAAATGAGCTTATATTTTGCAAGCTCACCTGCATGGCCTTTTCTCCAGACCGATTCAACAGTGTACAGAAGTTTCTCATAGCTTGAGAAAATCTTGATGTTGGGGTTCAGCTGTCTGCAAAGAAGAAAACACATCTGAAATAAATCCAAAGACTAAGGACTATTTTCTTTCATATCTCTTAATTTTTAAGCCATTCGTTTTTCAGACTTGGCTTACACATTTTCAGTTCTGAGGGTTAGTAAGTAAACCTTTCCAGTAATAATTAGCTCCATTCAAGATAGTTAATGGAGACAGGGTGTAGGAAATAAACAGCACTGGTGAAGCACTGAACCCCATATCTGATTGAAATGAGGGGAAATAGATGAAAATAATCTATGTCTGTATTTGTGACCTTTTCAAATTCTTGCTGTAGAGAAGATGGAACATATGAAAATTGACATTTGAGTCATTTATTTTTAAAAAATGATCTGAAATTGGTTTGAAAAGAATTATTTTTTTTAAAAAATAGGAGTCTGTGAAACATAGTATTTTTGATCAGAAAATAGAGCCTTCAGCTCTATTTGACCTGGTCCAGAAAAGGACGTGGCTCTGACATCATGGTGCATCACTGAGAGACAGCATGAACAATTTGGACATTGGCACCTATGCAACTGAGGGCCAAGGATTTGACCCTTTTGACCTTGATTTGACATGGAAAAAGTGGGGGAAGAAATTCCCTAATCCACAGAGCTGCTGAAAGTCTCAGCAATAGGAACAGGTAATGGCCATGGCTATGGGTCCCATATGGACAAGGTACCCATATAGACAAGGACTGAAAAACAGTTGTCAAAATCATATAGACCCCAAGCCACCCTTGGGCTGAAGTGTGTTGTCATGAAACATTTTTTGATTTTCATGAGAGATTAAAACAGCAGTTATTTTGTAGATTATTTTATTTTAAAAATCTTTTTAATCTAACATTTTTTTAAGGGAGAACCATCCTCCTACCACTATTTTTCGATGTAAATTTTTCTCTGCAAACCCTCACTTGGTTAATACCAATGCAAGGCAACTTTCATATTGTGTTCGTGCGAGCATCAGCCTTGTTCAGAGTCAGTCAGCACAAGAGATTTCTGTTTGTGAACAAAAGTCTTTACACATTCTGGCTCTGAACATGTACGCTGTCTTTTCAAAGCCAGAAAGACTCCTGTGCCAGTTCGTGTTTCCAAAGTTACTCTGCGTCCTCTCGTCATCAGCCAAGTTGTGCTGAGCTACTAAGCTACGTCTCTGGAATTACAAAGAGAGCTCTTCTAGAGGGGGAATGAGGACAAATTCTGCAAACTCTGGCAGAGATCCTTCCCAAGCAGTGTGTGCCCATGTCCACAAGCAAGATGCTTCTAGGCACATGCGCAGAAGGGTCTTGGTGTGCTTCTTTGCTTCTGGGACACAGTTTTGGGTTTACTCCAGTGGAAAGCAGGGCAAAAATTAGTTTGACTTCTGCCCAGAAACCTTCCTTAACCTCCCATGTGTGAGTCTCCCTGGGAAGTCATGATGTTGTTTTCAAAGGAGCACTTTGGCGCATAATGTCACAGAGACACAGACATGAAATTGCCTGTGGTTAGAGACACCAACGAGACCCCACATGCTGGTTGCATCAATGGGGTGATAGCATCCACCACGCATGTACTTCTGGGTCAGGCTTGCTGAGGTAGAGGAGCAGCAGACCTCACACTGGCACTGGTTGTATGCTGCCAATTTTGGAGACGTGTTTGGTAATTTGCATGGATGTTGAACTGACTACAGATTTTGTGTTTCACATAAAGATATATGTGTTGGTATAAAACATCCCTCTCACATGATGAGCATTGTCTATCATTATGTTCGATGGAGGGAATGCTGCAGTTTTCATGCAACAGCATGAAATTCTGCATGACCACCAAAAAGAATCTCTCACTGGTCAGATATTTCTTACAAGGGATAAAGATGCCAGTTGTGTTTCATAAACCAGTGTCCTTAAAAATTCTGCCATCTAGGAGACCTAAGAACAGGGGAAGCTTGTGAGGTATAATATATATGTGATCTAACTAGGAAAATACCAGGAAAATTTCTAAAAATATTTGCAACCAAGAAGCCTTAGTGAAACTTCTCAAGCACAAAAGGGCATTGAATGTCAGGACACTGTGGCACGTACTTTTTCACCAGTGATCTTTTATCAGATAATTAATAAAGAGGAGGACAGTATTACTGCTGTTCTGTCTTCCAGCTCATATATATGGCTACAGCCTCTGCTGACACTCAGGTGTTAGCCCCAGATGAAATTACAATGGTGATAGGAAGATAAATCAGAATCAGTTTTGCAGTTCTGCACATACAGAAATGGGAACAGTCCCTAGAATCTCTCAAAAGCATGTTCCTCTGTCATATGCATGGTTTTAGAATTAATCAATTCAGTAAATATGTAGAAACAAATAATCATGAGGTTTTTTTCCTATGTTCTTTTTAATATTCTTGAAAATTTTGGGCTTCATTGTAGATATTGGTAGCATTTTTATAACAAGTATAATCTCTGCAATTTAGAACATTGCTTATATAGAAATGTTGCAAGATGTAAGAGGCTTCTGGATTTTCCCAGTGGAGATATTTTGGAGATGACAAAAAATAAGTAGAATTCCTGTAGCCTAGGAGAGAACAGAGCAGGTCCTGCATATTACTTACTAAGTAGAAAATCCTGGAAGAAAATAGGGATTTAGGTATGTATCAAAAACTTGATGAAGAAGAAAAACAGCAAGTCTGCAGAAAGGCCACTTGTACAAAGCATACATTCTTATTATAAGTGCCATTCTGAACATGCGACATCAAAATGTGGAGACCTTTGGCAGATGGCAAAATCCTTTTTTAACTGCTCAGGTAATATTTCCTGATGCAAGTACTGTCACACACGTAGGAAAGCTGGCATGTGGGAGCACTAGCAAATTTAAAAAAACTTGCAGAAAACATTGTAATGCTGCACTGTGAAATGCGAGATCAGAGCCAGAGGAAGAACCATAGAAGGTCACTGACTGAAACCATCTTGGTCTCTTAGTGAACCAGTGAAGGAATGTGGGAAAGCTGGTTCAAGTCCCTGCTCCTCCACAAGGCATCTGCATGGCCTTGGGCAAATCCCTTCTATGCACTATGAGCAGAATTAGGAATATACTTACAGACTCTCTGCACATCTGAGGATGTGGATTCTGAGGTGCTCAGAGGACAAAGAATTGGTTTTTTTTCACACTGACTTTAAAAAATGGAAAAATATTTGTTTCAGGACAATGCAAATCTTATTTGTTCAGAATATCTAGTGTATTTCTAATGAAGTCGAAGGGTAAAAGTCAATGAGACATGGCAGTGATTAAGATCATTACCTAAACAATAGGAAAATCAGGTTCACATCCCACTGTTGCCCGATTCGGAGATGATGTGAAATCGATTGCCTCAATCCTCCTCTCTGCCTGTTCCTTCTCGGAGAAGAGTGCTTTCTTCTGAGATAGCAACATTAAGACTTTATTAACTCTAGATTATATTTTCTGCACCAGAACATACGTCTTTCTTTTTGGATCATGAGCAAGAAAGAGAATTTCCCACCTCACCTGTCCAGCTGTGTTTTAGGTATTACCTGTGGGCCCAGGGGTTTTGGATTCAAGTTCTTGTTTTGACTGAAATGCTCTAGGATCTTCAACTCAAGGCTTCCCATTTCGTGGGTCCCATTCTGCATGCCTGCAGGTTCCTCTTTCGTACAAGGAGGATGAGACCTACCTGAGGTGTGGCTGTGAAGGCTGCTGGGCACCAAGATGCCAGGACCTGTTGTGCAGTCATGATGCCAGAGCTTTTAGTGCAGAAACAGCTCCAGAAATGAAAGGTGATCACAGAATCAGAGAATCACAGAATGGCCAGGGTTGGAAGGGACCACAAGGATCATGAATCTCCAATCCCCCTGCCACAGGCAGGGCCACCAACCTCCCCATTTAATACTAGACCAGTTAATACTAGACCAGGC
>JAOWBP010002392.1:54575678-54590307 GCA_028571105.1 Tragopan temminckii
CACCTTCATCTGTCCTGAAAATAAACACTGAATCATTCAGAAGTGACCAGAAAAATGCTGGGGGACAAATGTATCTCTGAGATCAGCCCTGTGAGTCTTTGCCATGCTTTTCTCACTGATTCTGGTGTAAGTCAATAGATCAAATGAATCATTGATGAGCATTTGGAAACACAGGATGCCAGGTACTGCTTGTCTTGAGAACTTTGTCAACGATTGACCAGATGGTCAAAGGTGGATTTTGTTTTTATGGAGAAGACCCACAGTTTACTCCCAGATTTATTATTAACTGCATAACTCTGGAAGCTTCACACCCTCTTTGAGCATCTCCTGACACTGCAACAGTTTGCCACTCTTCTCCACATAAGTTGAAAAAGTGAAGTTAACAAAGCATGAGTTAGGAACCTGATGGAACTGGGTTATCCCTATGGCCAATGGAGAGAGAGAGATGCTTTCAATATATGATTTTTTGAACTAAACTGGTTCTCGTGGTGGCTGTCTCTCTACACTGATAATGGAGAGATCCTGGATGCTAAACAGCCAAAGGATCTGGCCATGAGCAAAGAAAAGAGCTGGGAATGACAGGCACAGGTTTCACCTCTGTCCCTCTGACTCTGAGCTGCTATCACTGAAAGCTTCATTTCTCCAAGCATGCTTGAGGTCAAGCTCACTGCCCACCACTATTTCACATTGATGCAACATCTTTGAATCTGAAAAATAATTTCTTTGCAAATCATACCCAATTTTGCCTTCAGTAGTATCAAGAGGCAAATAGGTACTTCTGAAGGCATATCTGCAGCAAAATCCTAGCCTTCCTTAAAAATAAAACCAAAAAAATGCAGCCAGAATAACCAGTGGTTTTCAGTCAGTGGTTTTCCATCTTTTTCATTTGCAGACATCAACATTTTTTCCAGCAGAGGTTCAGCCCCTTGTATACTTAAATTGAAGCCTACTGACAATAGGCTCATTTTTCTTGTAAAGTTTTTGTAGACCATTCAGAAGTAGTCATGGTACCCCAGAGACCCACAGACTACAATGAAAATGATTGAAAACTGCTATATGTTTATTCTTCTGTAACTAAATATGATATATTTTTTTTTGGCCTTGTATTTATACAGACTGTCTACTTCAGCCTCTGTAGTGTCTGGAATCTGGGCCTGGTGGTGAGGGGGACAGAAATTTGCTCCACGAGGCAATATTATAATAATATAAATATTATTTAGGTATTTTCAATTGATCTAGTGATATCCCTATGTGGACAATAGCTATGACATTAGCTGGGAATATTAATGAACAAATCAAGTTGCTCCACTTAATCATTTGTTGCCAAACTTGATGCAAGGAGTGGAGAAGAGTTCAAATGAATCAGGAGAATAGCAGTAATTGTTGAAAGACTTAATGTAGTTTGCACAGAAATGGCTGCTTAATTGCTTCTTAATTGCTGTTGGTAGACTCATGGGAGGCAGCATGCAAACAGTGCAGATCATACAAATGTCTCCAGCCCAGCTCTGGAGCACAAGCCTTGATTTCAGTGTGGGAGAGAGGAAGGATGTGGAGGTGAGCACTTCAGAAAGAGCAACGAGGGTCAGCTGCAGCATCCATTGTGTTCACACAAATCACCCAGCTGGGACAGCAAATTCGTGTTGTTTTCCAAAACTCAAGCATAGTATTAGTAATATGCCATGGTTAAGACAAAAGGGTTGCGTATTGCCAGGAATATATTAGCTCCTCTTGCAATTGAGAACACAAGTAAGAAATTGGTTGAAAAGGGCATATTTTCTCTGTGGCTGTTGTTGCATCAAACCATAGAAATATGAAAATATTTGTAATCTCACTACACAGCACAAGGGGGATGGATCATCCACTGCCAGCCTGATTTCTCCAGGCTGCTGTGCAGCCGTGCTACAAGAGATATCTGCAGAGTAAAAAGCATATCCAAATCAAACAGTCCAAAATTTGAAAATATCTTCCTCTCTGTGCTGGGGTTAACCTGGGAGCCAGGCAGCGCTCTATCTGCAAACCAACAGAAAAAGAGAACAAGTATTTGCTCCCAGCAAATTGAGCGGCTCACAGGGTAATAAGAAAGGCAAGGACACTACAAAGAAATTATCATTTTTTCTTGAAGGCTTTGTGACAAATTTCCAGACACTTTGCCAAAATAGTTTCATAAATACTGGAGATACTTGGTTTTATCCTCCCTGAATTCATAGAAATGTCGAAGCGTGTTCTCACAGGTAGCCACAGTTAATCTGAGAGATCTTGAAATGGCTTCCAGCTTTCAGAAGTTTACATTAAGTAAAGATTATCCAATTATAGTTTTCTTTAAAGATAAGAAAGATAAGGTCGATGGAGAGACATGCTAGATGACTAAAGTATGCTATTTTTTTCTCATACATTTATTTCATGGCATGCTGTGAGACAGCTCTAAAATTAAAACAAGGTTTTGGCTGTGGAGAAATATATGACATAACACTGTAATGTTTGGGATAAGCACAACAAATGATGACAATTGTTGGTCATAAGTATTCTTACTACCTACAAACAAATCATGGCACTATGGATTTCATCCAGAGTTATATGTTATCTTTCAAAGTACCCAACTTTAAGTTTTTATTTCAGCCAATAAATTAGCTGTAGCCTGACTCAGTCAGTTGAAAATAAATGCTGACTGTTGAGGAAATTATATGCATTATTGAGAGGTCTGAAGTCAGACCAATGGCTGGTTGTAGGTCATTTTGCGGGAGGAATATTGTGTTCAGATAAAGGAGAAGAGAATACGTGAGTGTTATGTTAGGAAATGAAGTCATATTCCGACTTTAAATTCTAATTCTCTCGGTCTCTTACAATGTATGAAATATGTCATATGTGCTCCTACCTCACCACAGCTTTGAAAAATACGTTTTCCTTATGAAAATACACTTGGGCAGATTTCAGAAACCTTGTAAATACTGGTCCTGTTGGAGCTGAACATGAAGTTAACATCTGTTTCAGTTGTATCAGTGACAGACTTCATGGAAGGATTGGAAAAAAATAATATTAGTATAATGTAAGCACAATTTTAACTAAGATGTTGTGGATCATAATGACGATTCTGTGATTCAGTGATTCTATAATTCTACGAAATACCTGAATTACACAAACCAAATAGCTTGTCCACGTTGTCAGTGGCTTATCCAGATGGAAGCCACAGTGTAGGGCCATGACCTCAGGCCAGTGGTAGTCTAAAAGGGGACAAATAATAGTTTGCCGTTGGATTCCTCACCCTATCCTAATTCTCTGTCTATCCTTTCCAATCATGCTGAATTCAGGAGAGTCTTTCATCATCTCATGCTACAGCTTTGCAGGCAGAGAGGTTTTCATGTTATAACATGGCTGCCACGCTGTTTGCAACCAAGAATGTTTATCTTTTTGCTTGATGATGTTTAAAAACTTTAAAAGATCTGTTTGGAAATATAAGTCAGAGGACATATTGTTTGGGTGAAAAAATGCAAGAAAGCATCACCTGCCTCATAGCTATGGGGAGCACAATTGCTGTTATGAGAGAGGACCTGGCGGAGGAGGTGTGGGATCTCCATGTTAAGATCTGCAGAAGAATGTGATGGTTTCTAAAACAGTGAGGTCTTGCCTTGCCCAGATTACATGTTCTTGTAATTTTCTATGTGTCTCACCTTGATCTACTTTACTATTTTGGCTTCTCAATAATGCCAAAACCTTAAAGGGCAGAGCCTGAAGAATGTCCCTCTGTGACCAAGCAACGAAGCTGACTCTTCACCAAAGTCTTCAGCGCAGCCCTTTCAATCAGGCAGAAAGCACAAGTAAGATCCACGCTGTTTGAGCTAGAATTGATGGGAAGCTAGTTTTCACTTCTCACCTCTTCATACTCACGCTGAGTTCAAGGAATTGCCAGCATCAACTCCATTTTTAATTCCAGGTGAAAGACATTGCAGACAGAGGAAATGAGCCTCGGGCAAGTTTCTCAGAAATGAGAGAAGGTGCAAGAAAACAGAGAGAATTGAGGAACAGAGGCATATTTTTTTACAAGGGATCATTTCCACCCACCAACGCAACGCTGTATCTCAGTGCTACAGTCTAGCAGAGCAGTTGGCCTCTGTAGCACCAGATGCCCTTTGCCCATGTATCTTCCTCCTAAAGCAGTGAGATTCACACGCTCTCTCTATCTCCTTGGGATGCTGTGGGTTTTCTGAGTGAGGAGACAGTTAGGCCTGGTGTGTTTTTAGTTATTTTTTCTCTGCCTGTCTCAGGATTTTGTTATAGTCGCAAATTCCCATTTTGCAATCAGCATTCTTACAGTGAAATGGACAAAGGCACTTAAAACGGGCTGCATTTATCACTAGTGCTCAAGCTGGATGAAGGACAGAGTTGGATTCTCCGCAGGGGGTTACACCATAACTCCGCTGACCCAGGGGAGCTGCACTAATCTGCCACATCTGAGGGTCTGGCTGGTGGAGTTTCATCTGGCGAGGCTTCGGTGATGCTCTGATCAAAGGCAGCCCCTGCAGAGGCCAAATTCAAAAGGCTGAAGACAAATGCTGTGCTCTTGGGGCACACTCTTCCTCAGGAGATGGCTGGAGAGTCCTGGCTCAGCCTGTTGTACAGCAAGGCTGTTACAGATAACAACCATCTGCATACTTGGCTGGTGCTCTCCAATTGCATGTCCACCCGTAAGGCAATTGCTGTCCCCTGGATGGCCTGTTAGACCAGGTTTAGGCAGTACTGATAAGATTAAAGAAGTGAAAGAAAAAGATAGGGCATTTGCCCTTGAAAGCGTGTTTGCTCAAGGGCCATCACGCAGGGCAGTGCTGAGCTGGGGAAGACCTTTGCTCCCTGTCTCCAGGTCTGTCAGGTTTAAAAATCCAGCATAGGCTTGAGCATCAGAATAGTTGCTAACAAGAGGCTAGTGGAGACATTTTCATAAAGCAGGCTGGTTTTGGATTTCATTTGTGTTTATCCAGCTGAGTTTCAGTCGCTTTTAGCTCAGAATACACTGAAGGACAGTAGTGGAAACAAGTCAAAAAGTGAATTATTTCTTTTTGTCTTCAGTTCTTCTGCTTGCCCACTTACAAGACTTTGAAAAATCTGAATTTGAATGCTTCCCTCACCATCAGAGGTTTAAGGCCACTTCTTGGTCACCCCTGTCTAGCTTGATCAGCTCTTTGCATGTCCTCTGAGTTACTCAAGTCCTATAAATTTTCCCTCCCAGCTTGTTTTGCTGAGTGGCTTAGAGTGGCCTCCATCTGGGTTTTCTGCGAGTTGTCTGGTGGCACGATGACCACTGCTTTGCTTTCAGTGTTAGCACACATTGGCTGCATGATTTTCCCTTTCTGGGTGATGCTGGAGACTCAGCTCTGTTGAATTCCTTGGGTCCACTCTGTCGTTACAGGTGTGGCCGTAGCACAGAGCAGACACTTCTGCCTTAGGCAGGCATCCTAGCAGCAGATGTAGGGAAAACAGTGTCAGAATCCACCCAAAGAACATAGTAAGGATGTGAGCAGTTACTGCACAATGCTGCTGGGTTAGGCTGCTGTTGATGCAGTGCTTAGCATGTTTAAAGGTGTGTCTGCTGGCTATCTCCTCTACAGAAGAGGCTTTGATCAAGTTCTGCACTTTCTTCAGTTAATCAGGTACACCATTCTTCCCAAGGGATTTGCATCCAAATTGAGTTAGCTGGCCGGACCTGTGAAGGGTTTTTCTGGTTTTCTACCCATTTGTTAACATGGGGATAACGTATAAAACAGAGCCAGAATGATGGGGCTTATGGCTGTGGATTTTTGAGGCTTATGTCTTGGTTAACACTGCTGTGCTGACTGTGGATGTGATTTCCTTCCAGACATTCCTACTGAGCTGCACATCGCTGCCAAGATATGTAAGTTGTCTCACTGTGATTCCTTTGCTTTCTAACATCACATTGAGTTAGGCATTACCTGGATTCTCATTAAGTTTACTTTTTTATAGCTAATTCCTTAACCTCTTTTTTTTTCTGATCTGGTCAACATTTTGAGTTCTGTTTATATGTCAGTACTGCTTTCACCTAGAAAACTGCACTGCTAGTAAAACCTAAGCAATATAGGAAAATACTGGGGAGTCACAATGAGTCTGGGTTGTATCCATGTATTCTTTTTTTTTTCTTTTTTTTTTTTTTCTGGGCAATGCCAAGGAGGAAAGGTGAAGGAAAACATCATTCTGCGATGTCAGTGCCTGTGTGAAAGCATTTGCCCAGCTTAACATTAACTCTGCGCCTTCATTTAAAGCATTAATGATGCTCATTCATTTTGCTGGCATGGAGGAACACGTTGACATGTTCCAGGTTGAATCACCACAGTGATATTAGCTGAGATAAATAAACCATGTTTAAGAAGGTCTTCAAAGCCAAGTGACCTCCGTAGGTACACTAAAGTAAGCACTGCTGGTCATATTTTACTAACATCATCCATAAGGAGAAGCACCTTGTGCCATACATAGACCAGACAACTTTAAGGAATGGTTGAAAGACTAAAACTCAAGTAATAGTTTGAGAGTGAAGCACTGAAACAACTGAGTTGAGCACCTCAAAGACTCAAATGGGAATAGGGTTAAGAAACCTGTTTAAATCTGGCACTGGGAGACTGTTCTTCTCCCATCCTTGTGTTACAAACGTTAGCTTTCCTTAACAAGACAAAGGTGGACCTTTGATGACAAAGCTTTTTCTTGGTTGCCTAATTAAGGCAATCAATTATTAATTTCATCAGCAGTTTCTATTTTCTCTGTCAGTGGCCTCTGGCTGAAGGACACTAAAACTCCTGCTGGCTCAGAGCATCTCAGTGCTGGGCACAACTGTAGCTTATTTTGCATTTAGTTCTGTCAGCATTTCCAATAATTTGGCCAATTTCTGATAGGAATTATTCATTGATATTTGAAGCATCCTCCATTTCCTTTGGGTGAGCTGAAACTCCCCAGCTGGTTCACTTGAGTGCCTGTGGACTATGGCTGGCCCACTGCAGTTGACTACTCTGAAGGAAATCAGGCTGCATTTTCCAAGACGCACAGATCCTTTGGAAAGTTGTTGGGACTCTCTCTCTAGTCACAGTCTAGTCTCTGACATTTGTTCTTCCTTATAGATGTTACCTGACTTCTGGGCTTCCAAAAAGATACCAGTGCAAGGACGGACTCTTTCAACTTACTACTATGTCCAGCTTTGAGCAGTTAGAAACTTATCACCAAGTAAAAAGTGAAGGCAATATCCACCAGCTCGTAGCTCTATCAAATTCCGTATCAAAGATGCATTTATAGTATGTCTGAAGCTGCACCCCGTCACAGCTGCAGGATTTTTTCCATCTGAGGGTATGGATGAGTGTGTAAACTAGTCTTGTACCAAAACATTTGATAAAAAAATTGAAAGGTGGGATGTATCTCAGTCAGTCTTGAGTGACTACAAGTTCATCTTCAAGCAGCCTCTTTAACCTTGGTAGGGGTAGGCATCCCCTCCAAGGGGAGCAAGACTGGTGTCTCCAGCAGGGGAGCCCTAGAGCTCCAGAGAGCTGAGATGGGGATATTCAGGCTCCTTGGATATATGTAGGGAATATCCTTAACTGAAACATTGCTGGCTTGAGGTCAAAAAGTTGATTTCAGTAGAAGTCTAAACTTCTGTCCGTATGGTGTTTAGGAAACATCCTGATTTACTTAGTTTAAACAAAGGCAGATATCCGGTTAAAATCCCTGGAGCTGCAGCCAATAAGTGCCTCATTTCAGCACTGCTTGCAGCAGTGACTACCCACCATAAAAACACTGTTCGGAGGAATAAAAGTATTAAGAAAATAAATAGTTTCGGTACTTGGATTGGACACAGATTTAAAATATGTGAGGAAAGATGGAGCTAGTAGAGAGAGTCGATAAAGAATAAATAGACAGACCCCAGTGACAATGTTTAATCCAGGCTGCTGCACAGGATGTGTTTTTATGTTGTATATTTGTCTTCTTCCCTCTTACCAAGTAGGTGAGAAAGGGACTTGCATTGCCATATGTCTCCAGTGCAGTTGTCCAAGTACCTAGGTAACATGAATGGGACTATCAATATGTGTTATCCTGGTTTTGTAAAGGCAGGGAGAGGTTAAATATCTCCTACAGGAAATCTGGCATAATACCCCAATGTCTCCAAACCTGTGGCTTAATGAAACCTGTTCATAAAACTGTAAAAAATCAAGTTGTAAATGACCTTGGGAGGTCATTGAGTCCTTTCTCCAGCTCTTCCATTGCCTGATGAAGATCAGCTAGCTTGCCCCTCTCTTTTGCACGGCTCTGGGTGCAAGAGGTAATGGGTATTGATTCCTGCAGACTTTCTTTTTTCATGCCAACTATACTCTGAAAACTGCCGCTGAGCTTCTAGCCACCTGGGGAGGAATGATTTATCTTCTTTATCTGATTTTCTATGGCAGCAAAGAAGAGGCAACTTCAGTGGTGGGGCTGGAGTTGTCACAGCTTTGCTGATAGATACTGCAACTTTGCAATGTCTTGTGTCTCTAGGCCTGCTATTCAGATGAAGGCTGCTTCAGAACTTGCCTTCCTTTAGCCTTATGTTAGCAGAGAGGGCCGTTGACCTTGGAACCACTTCAAGGTGGTTGCTTGGAGTAGGCACGGAGCTGGTTTGATTGTAGGTGGAAGTGGGCAGTTTCTTGGTTTATTTGTCCACCTCTTCCTAGCAGCTGGAGTTTTCCAAATCACTTCCCTGTCAGAAAATCTGCATGTGTGAGCAAAGCAGCCTGCCTGCAGCCCAGACCGTTCGTTGCTGCTGTTGTGGGACTGAGGAGATCGAGGCAATGGGGCTGGCTGGATGGCAGGAATCAGACTCGGTGTCCCCCACTTGGGCGCTTTGTAGCGACTCAAACATGTCAACTTGAGTCATGTTCTTTTCTTCGCTTGAGGGTAATGATACTTGCTGGAGTCATCCTGACTCTGAGGTTAGATTCATCTGGTAGGCAAGTTCAGAACAGGCCACCCTCAGACTCTAAACAAGAATGCTGTCGCTCAGTTTATGAATTCAAGATGTCAGTTTTTGTGTCCCAAGATCTATTTTCTGCTATGGTTTCTATTCAAGAAGGGCTGTGCCCATGTAATGAATAGCAGCTGACGAGATCTTACAGCTCAGCATTATGCAATCAAAATGAATAGCATGTATGCAAGAGTCCCTGGCATAGCACAGAAAGGAGTGCAACCTAAAGCCGGGTCCCATTTCTGGGGCTTCCACGTCATCACCATACTTGGGGTGGGATGCTTGACATCCTCAATGGGCATGGCAGGAATGGAGTTTGTTCCTTGTTTTCCCAAAAAGAGAGCAAGCCAAGGAACCTAGTCCTGCTGTTTTTTGTTCCAAGATGTCAAAAAAATTGGTGAGGATGCTATGATGCCCTCTGGGACAGAGCTGTGCTTCAGCAGTGACCATGCTTCATCCTCCAAGCAAAGTAAGTCTTGTGTGTGCAGATTAATTATCTATTAGATCTTTTATTTTGGTCTAATAGAATATCCCATGTCTCTCTGTATCTGGTTTAAATTCTGAGGGCACTGTGGCTACGGCAGCACCAAACCACCGTGACTGTGATCAGAAAATCCAGACCCCATTTCAACCCCCTTCACAGCCAACTCAATGCTATCTTCTTTAACCCTCTTGGTCTTCCTAATTCCTTCAAGAAAAAGTTGTCAGGGAGCTGATGTGTTCTTCTACATAAACAACTGATTTTGGGTTCCAAAAACAATAAATAAATTTCTCTGGGTCAAACAAAAGCAAATCATTTGAGTTTTCTTGGGAAACTGAAAAAAAAAAAAAAAAAAGGAAAAGATTATTGTAGGGTCAAGCCTCAAATAGTTTCTTCAATCCAAACCCAAAATATTTTATTGGGTTTATTAACCTTTTCATTCAAGCTTGTTTTCTTTTCTTTTAATTTATATTCTTTTTAAAAACAAACAAAAAAAGCTGTGTTGAGATATGAATGTGAAGATGTTGAAATGAAGCATTTTTGTATTTGAGAAAGAAAACAATCTATTTTGTTTAGAAGATGTTGAAACAATATGTTTCAATTTTTTTTTTTTTTTTCTTTTTTTCAGAATTCCCCTCCTACTTTTTTCTCTCTCTCTTTTTTTTTTTTTTTCTCTTTTTTTCCCTCTGGCTGAAATTGTTAGCTCAGATGACCCTGAATTTGCAATCCAATTTTTATCTTCTAAACTCTTTGATTTCTGGCATACTTGCTGTGTCAATTTCGTGTTGCTTTATGGTCCCGTCATTCAGCAATCCAAGCCTGCAGCAAATTCCCTGGGTGTAGGATCTTGCTCACTAGCTCAAAGTTAGGAGCTTCCAAGGGATATAGGAAGGGGGACACAGTCAATGAGATCACTGATGCAGGTGCTGCATTGAGGGACGTGGATTAGTGGGCATGGTGGTGGTGAGTTGATGGTTGGACTAGATTATCTTAGTGGTCTTTTCCAAGCTTAATGATTCTGTGATTCTACGATTGGTTGATCTCATGGAGGAGTAGCAACTTCAGAAAGTTTGTTGGTGTGATGTATTTACACAGAGATTTGTTGGATTTTGCAGAAGCTGGGATCACTTTGGCAGAGCCAGCTGCTGCTCTGCAGATGGTGCCTCGTGGTTTGCAATGTCGTGCAGCATGTGCTTCAGCAGCAGCAGCAATGAGTCCAGGCACAGATAGGAGGGATTTGTGGTTCAGTAAAAATTATAAATCACAAGATGCTTGCTGGTGATGGATATAGGATGAATAAGGTACAAGAATTACGATTATGAACCCATTTCCACAAGTCTTGTGGACATCAGACCCTGTGATGTAAGCTATTTGGAGCTGATCCTGGATGTGCTGATGTGCCACTTTGTTGTGCAGCCAAATGCATCTTTCCAACAAGAGGTGGAAGAGCTTGTCCATGATGCTCAAGAGCATCATAGCAAGCTGAGGGATGCAATTTCAGGATATGTGTTTCTAAACATGACAGCTTCTCCTGGCAATACCCAAAAAATGAGAGAAAAGAAAGAAGAAGGAGGGGGAAATTGGAAAGGAGATGGAGGAGAGGGAAGAGAGAGAAAATGAAGGAGAAAGAGAGAGAAAATGACGGAGAAGGAGAGGGAAAATGAAGGAGAAGTGTGGATCTGACTAAGATCACTGTCTTGTATCATACAGGCTATGAGAGACAAAAGCCAGCTTTGAAGATCTTTGCTTTCACTCATAGCCAGCTGCTGCTCAGACCTTCCTCTCTTCTGCTCTATATTGCTCTTGTCTCTGCTCTGATCTTGCCCACAAGAAGAATGAAATGAAAAATGAGAATGAGAATTTTAAAGAGGTCTTTTCTCTTTGTATGATGCAACAAAGTCACCAACAAATTGGTTCTTTGAAACTGATGGGATGGAAGGTATCAATTAGAAATAACTTTTACTATATAGACCTAAGATCTTTTCCCTGGCAAATGAGTTACGTATTTTGTTTTGCATTTATAAACACCAAGTTGTCTTTTCATTTCAGTAAGTCTGAGCAAGCAAGAACAGATTAGTCTCTGGGGCAAAGGGTGGGGGGGGGGTTGTAAACATCGTTTGTATTTTTGTCTGGTGAGTGAGAGCTCGGTAAATGAGCAGTGCATATGGGGAGAGATGGTGAGGGATGCAGCTGCTGACTTGTGTGGCTGGTGCTGCATTACCCTCATGCAGCTGGAAACCCAGTGTGTGTGGGAAGACCCCAAGTGCCTGTAGATCCTTCAGGGAAGCTTCAAGGGCTGAAGAATATGACCAAAGGAGGATGCAAGGAAGAAATTCAGTTTCAGTAGCATCTTATATTCTCTTCACACTGCTTGGAATAAGTTCATGCAGTGCAGAGCAGAGGAGAAATAGACTCCTTTACCATGGGACTATTATGTTACACTTCCCATAAAACAAGCCCTTCATTTTGCTCATTAAAATCAGGCATGCTTGTTTGTTCGAGTTTTGAGTGTACAGTATTTCTTCTATTTGTGGGTTTAGCTATAAAACCAAAAGAAAACTTTTCTTATAGTTAATTTTCCTTTTAATTGCTCATAGCGGAGTCCTTCTGACTCCAGACCATTTCTATAATTACTGGAGCACATTCTTCCCCCTGTACCTCTTTTATAGGGTAGGAATACTATTTGCCTCCCCTGTATCCAGACTCCTTATTGAGATAAAGCTGTAGAAAGGTAACCACAAATTAAGGCTGTCAGCTCTCATACTAGTATGTTTGTTATTTCTGAGGCTAAGTTGGAAAAAAACTTATATATATGTATTTTAATTGATAAATACACTAAAAGAAAAAAAAAATTATTCAAGCCAATTTCTTGTAACCTAGGTCTGCAGTTAGACAGAGAGACTGTGCTGTGATTGCAAAAGTAGTGGGATGAAAGTCCTACCTTGGCTACCAAATTATGGCCCGTGGTCCTCAGCAGAAGAGCACAGCTCAGCTCAACTCAACCCAGCAGCCTTCCCGGGCTCCTGTCCCAGCAGAGTTGCTTCTCTGTCCTGCTTGAGGCCATAAACCCTGGCTGCATTGTCAAACCATCTGGGTGGTGTTTCACAGTTCTTTGTAGTTCAGTAAAACCGAGCTGGTTTTCAGGGGTGACTGGAGGAGGTGGCTTCTTTTTGGGGAACTATTAGGAGGGCAGAATTTGGGAAGGTTTAAGTCTTCACCTTCATTGCAAGTGCAGGGGGGCACCTGAGCTGCAACCCAAGATGGTTATGCCTCTGTCTCTCGTCAGCCTCATTCCCAACTTTGGGAATCCCATTTCACCCCCCATCTAGTACCTTCATGCAATTTCGAGGCATAACTTCAGGATCAGGCTAAGTAGACTAAGTCCACAGGACCCGCACCCTCATTTTGATCAATCTGAACTGCAGTGAACACCATTCCCCTTTGTTTAACTGAAGCTGATGCACTGCTGACAGCAAGGCAGCAGAGAAGTGATCAGGATGGATATGTTAATCAGCCATGAGCAAGCATCACTGACAGTAACTTGAGTGAAATGACCTCTGTATTGATTTGCACTCATAATTACAAGAAATGAGCAGGTTTGCTGCAATGGCATAGCAGGGGTGCTAGTAATCTAACAAAAAGACAGATCATGTTGGAGCATGCAGTGGGGCCTCAACATCTACTCAAGTTATGACAGCATCCAGGGACAGTGGTCATGGTCCCTGGTGGGATTAAATCCTGGAGGAACCGTAAACAATGTCTTTGAAAGAAAGCACAGCAAGCCTTCATGGGCAGCTAACTGCAGAAGGTCAGTAGATGGGGAAAACACATTACAGTTTATCATTTGATTTGTGTTTGCCCAGAAAGCAGCAGCCTGGATGTGGTTCACCCTGGTGAAAAGGAGGGGAATGTGGTGGCCATGTGAAGGTACGGGCTGAAGGTTGGTTGCTCCATGTCTTTGGACAATGGGGACTACAAAACCCTGCCTGCACTCAGCCAAGGAAGGATCAGAGCTCTAGGGCTCCAACCCAGAACACTAGGACCACCCTCCAGCCCTCTGAGGGTTCCTATTTATCGCTTTGGTTGCCTGTGCATCTGGTCTCAGCTGGGGATCTCCAACCTCTTTGCTTGCGCTTGCGCCATGTGTCTCCAAGCTTGCGACAGCTTGCTTCATGCTCCAAGGTAATGCTTATTTACTGGCAGTAGGTTCAGTAATTGCCTGGGTCGGCAAGTTATTTACAGAGTTCCTATTTCCTAATAGTCTTATAATGCAGCCCACTGTTGACAGTTTGTTTGAAAAGTCACTTTTCATATATAAACATGTTCCAGTCAGTTATTATTTGTTTTTATAACTCCTGTTATCAATAGAATTTATTATTAACACCCCTCCCCACTTCACTAGAAAATGTTGTTCTGGAATATTTGTGTGTCTGCAAATGATAAATATTGAGATTTCTGCTTTTTATATTTGTGAAAGGGCAATTCATTTATTCAAGCACTCAACTTTTGACCCGGTCTTTGGAGTAGTCACTTCTGCTGGTTGAATTATTCATCGTGAATAAATTATCCCATGAATGTATCCCCCTTCTCTGCCTTCTTTTTTCCTGTTTGTGAGGCGTACGTAGAGAGATCCTGATTTCTGAGAACAGAACCATCATTTGCGAGAATTCACTGAATAGTTGCATGCCTGTTTCTTTCTGCACGCAGCCATGGTCTGGTTGTTTCCTTCTCTGGCTGCCCCCATGGAGACCTCCACACATCTCTGTAAGCCTGTGATGGAGAGAGAAGTTTAAATGCAAGATGTTTTTCTTGGGAGCAATAAGACCATCCTATCTGCACATTTAGAATCATTGAATCTTCTACGTTGGAAAAGACCTTCAAAGTCAGCAAGTCCAACCATCAGCCTGACCTACCAAGTCCCAGCACTAACCCATGTCCTTTTGAGACACATCCACATCTTTTAAAAATGTCCAGGGATGATCTTAGTTGTCTTTCCAACCTTAATGATTCTATGATTCTCTTTTCATGTAGAGAGTGATGAGGTTCCTCCTCAGCCTTCTCTTCTCCAGACCACACTACCCCAGCTCCCTCAGCAGCTCGTCACAACTCTTGTTTCATCAGCTTCATTGATCTTCTCTATACACTTGGGCAGCTCAATATCCTTCTTG
>JAOWBP010002392.1:54593110-54611840 GCA_028571105.1 Tragopan temminckii
GTAAAGAATTTTCCCCTGACATTCAACCTAAATCTCCCCTTCCTCAACTTAAAACCATTTCCCCTTGTTCTGTTGTTATCAACCCTTTCAAAGAGTTGACTCCCCTCCTCATTGCTTTCAAACTAATTTCCTCATTAAAGAGCTCTTTTAAATCTATCTATAAGACTGCAAATTCAGTTCAACCATTGAAAGTGGTTCTACTCACAAATATACATAGTTTCCAAGCAGATAGATCTTAGGGGGCTGATTGTGCTCTAGCCAATGGAGTTAAGCCAGTTTGCCCCTGTTGGCCCCCCTTTTTAATGAAGTGATGAAAATGGGTCACACAAATGGTAATTGCCTGATGATTTTCATTGCCCTGAGCTCACTGGTTGCTCAGTGTGTTTTATGATCAAAGTGTGGAGAGGATGGGAATGGTGCACTGTTTCTCAGGTACATTCCTCTTCTAGTTCTTGCATTGGTTGGTTCATTACAGATGCGTCTTTGACTTTTCACACCTCATTTCAGATGCAAACGTAACTAGCAGTTTTTATTTGATGTGAAAAAGAGAAGTAATCATAGAGCCTAGAAGCAAAAGGCACTGTTTGTTTTTCAATGCACACAGGGATTCCTGTTTTGCAGCTATGATGTGCATATTTCACAGTGTTGCAGACAGCTTCTGTCAATTAACATGAATTATGGCTCCAGAAGCATTCATTTACCATAAACCTGCAGAACATTAACTCCTGAGTTTCAACCCCTGCCAGTGGCAAATTCATTGCAATGCAAAAAGAAATAATTTTGAAACTTGTGACTGGAAAGGCTTTTCTCCTGCAGTACTGTTCTTTCTAATGGTGTAAGGATTCTGTGTTGGTATAGCTCGTGACTCTACTGCATATATTTTGCATATCAGATTCAGACTGCAAACCCTTAGAGCATGGGACTTCTTACCTCCCTTTCTGTCCTCAGGGTGGTTGGCACGGAACGGGCTGTCCAGGGCAGTGGGCACAGCCCTGACCTGCTGGAGTTAAAGAAACATTTGGACATACGGTTTGGATTTTGGGTGGGAGAGCTCCCACCTAGCTCCTCTGTGGTGCCAGGAGTTGGACTTGATGTTCCTTGTGGGTCCCTTCCAACTTGGGATACTCAGTGATCCAGTGATTCTGTGAATTGACTCATGGAGGAGTCCTTTAATAGGGAATATAGCAAAGGCAGGTAGCCAGGAGAGAGGAGCTAGGATAGGGTTTCAAAGATAACAAGTGGTTAAATCAGCTTTGTCTTCTGGCATTGCAACTTGAGAACACATGCTTATGGATAACTCTGTGGACCTCTATAAAAGGTTTAGTGCCTGTTATAGGGGAAAGGACTTGCAGGTATAAAAAGAGTTAATTGTAGAGAGCAAAAGGAGATAATTGCTTGCAGGGGCTGTATCCACACAGCTGAGTCTTGTCTTCTATTAGCAAGGAAT
The DNA here is from genome assembly GCA_028571105.1 of Tragopan temminckii. Classification (NCBI taxonomy): domain Eukaryota; kingdom Metazoa; phylum Chordata; class Aves; order Galliformes; family Phasianidae; genus Tragopan; species Tragopan temminckii. The sequence goes on from JAOWBP010002392.1 coordinate 54,594,558, forward strand.
GCAGAAGTCACATATTTTTTACAGGCAGAAAGAGTTTGCAAAGACTTTTGAGGAGTTTCTTTTCTGTTGGGTCTACAGATGGGATTCTGGTATGTGGAGAGAGCATAGAGAAGGAGTACATGTAAGAAAGCAACAGCACATCTTGTGTGTATTTAGGCAGTATGCTCAGTCACTCTGCTGTGGAACGATGATGGATTTTGTGTAGGAGTCCTGACGTGATGATCAGCTAAGTTCCCATCTTCACTCCTACAGCTGCAGACTTTTTTAGAGCCCTTGGTCTTTTATCTTGTTTAGCCTCTGCTTTCATTTGCCATCTTCTCAGTGAGGGCAAGAGAAAGCAAAATGCAGGTTTTCTGGTGAAGGCACCTATGTAGACACCCGGGCTGGCAGATAAGGCAAAGTTTGAAATGCTGGTTAAAAATCAATCCTGAATGTGAGAGGAAGGTAACTTCTAATACATGGACTTCTTAGGCTGTGGACTGAGGCTCTTTGCCAGGGAAAATCTTTCTGTAGTTTTGGATTTCATGTCCACTCCCATGGTACAGTTCTCCTAGGCAGGTGGGTTGGAGTCAGTAAGTCAGAGCAGTCATGCCAGCCGCTATGTTCCACTATGGCAATGCAAAGCAAACCAGAAAAACTGGCTAAACTGCCAAGAGAAAAGTTCCCATGCACTGGAGAATCCTCTGGCAGGATGGAATCAGTGCAGGACAGTTTGTATTTCCAGCTCCTGGACTGGATTACAACTGGGGACCATGCCAGCATTGCCTGTACTCTGATGCATGATAAGTGAGTTTACATAGACATAGTTCAGATGATGGCAACAACCATTCAGAGGCCTCTAACAGTGGACTATGTATTGCCAGACTTGGTTTTGTGTAGTCAGTAAGCTCACTGTGTGATGCCCAAATAGTTGCGAGTTCATTGATGGGGTCTCCAGTGCTGCACTAACGCTGCTGGACTGACTGACCTATACTGATCTTTGCCACGGCTGAAGAATATGTTTGTTTGTTTGTTTTTATCTCAGAATGCACCTTCGTGAGCTTTTGTCTCTCTCTACATCTCCTGAATAGGTTAATACGTTTATGTGTGTGTCTTTGACCTAACAGACATAGTGTGTGTGTGTGGGGCATAAGCAGCATCTTGAGGAAACATCTTACAGGCACAGCAATGTTTGCTTTCTCTGGAGAGAGAACATTTGGAAGTGAGAAAGATTTTAAGGTGAATAACACGAAACAGAACATGCAACCGAAACCTTTGCATCAGTCCTGAGAAAGCACGACAAGAGTAGAAGGAGCACACTTTGATGGAAGCTGGGGTGCAGACAGTGTCCCCAGATCCAGAGAAGCAAGCTAACAAAGAAGCAGAGTAGATCCATATAGGTCGTGCTTGTGAGTGTAGTTGTGACCACAGCACAGATGCAGACTGATCTAGTGTTCGATTTTAGCAGGTGTGCATTATTTCATCCAGAAAGCAAACATAAGGTGAGAGATCCCAGCACTGCCTGATTCCATATTTCAGGCTTTACTGGGAGTATATAGAACTGTTGATCCTGGTGGTGTGGTGCTCTTGGGCTTGTACCTGTAAGATGCCATTGCATAGGATTGCCCCTGCTATGAGGGGCTCCTGCTGGAGTGGGTGGTGACCCATCTCATATAACTTCACAAACTTTATTTTATTCAGTGGCCACAGAAACTGGTTTTCTATGGCTTGTCTGTTGTGGGAGAGTGCCTCATGTTGGAAAGTATATTATCTGACATGCCTTAACTAGCATAATATTAAATACTGTTTTGCCCAGATGTCCTTGATGCTGCCAAAGGCAAAATAATACTGAATATTGTGGTGGTGGTGGTGGTTTAATCATGCAAACAAATATATATTCTAAGATGAACTTTTCCACTGTAGACATAATCTGTAGCTACAGACAAGTGAAGAGCACAGAACTGATTCATCTCTAGTTGGTGTCTGCTTGTTAGTTGTAATTACCATCCACTTTCATGAAGATTTTTGTTAAAAAGGAGAGAATTAACCCATTTATCTCAAGAATGATGTTAATGGGAGCAGAGAATTTAGGGAAAACTTGCTGTTCTCTCAGTTTCTTTTCCAGTGTTAGTGCAGATAGATAGAAGGTGGTGAAGGCCACCTGTATAAGCACTGTGCACTTGACTTCTCATTCTTTGCTTTTGTTGGCATGACTTTGTGCAGTGCATACACATCTAAGGGACATGGTAAATATTCTACTTTGCATCAGAAAAGTGGGCTTTGAAGATTGATTTGACAGAGTTTTGCCTTAAACAAAGCCAAAGGTGTTTGATGGCTCGTAGATGCACCTGCAAATTGTATCTGAATAATAGAATAAGAGGTAATGGCTTCAAGTTGTGCCAGCGGAGGTTCAGGTTGGATATGAGGAAAAATATTTTCTCAGAAAGAGTGGTAATGCATTGGAACAGGCTGCCTGGGGAGGTGGTGGAGTCACCGTCCCTGGAGGTGTTCAAGAACTGTGGAGGTGTGGCACTGAGGGACATGGTCAGGCATGAAGATGAATTGGGGTAAGACAAGATGATCTTATTGGTCTTTTCCAACCTTAATGATTCTAATAGTTATTAGTCAACTCACTTCACACCAGAGATCCCAGTATAACTACTGATAACAGGCATACCAGGGAGCACCGTGTATAACTATCCATTTACTCTTACAGACGAATTAAGAAATATGTGGAGGTTATTAAATATGGCAGAGCCAGATCCCAGTTCATACAACTCAATAACTCTTATTCCAACTTAACTTTCTCCTGCCAGTCAAAATCAGTGCATGACTTTCTATGGGAACCACTTCTAAGGGTAATAGAGAAAAGCATGACTACATGGATGATTTAATAGAGCTTGTCTACATGTGGAGTTATTTCAGTGCAGTGCTCAAGTGATTGCAAACAGGCTTTTTACAAGATGGTCTAGAATTGGAGAGAGAAATGCTCAGTTTCTGGCAGCCACCTGGAGCATTTTTGGAGCTGAAGAAGTGAGGGAGCCAGTCCAGTGAGATCTGAGGTACTGCCATCCATTATGCATGGATGTACTAATTGATGGAAGACTGGAGGCAAATTTAAATAAAAACGCACTGTGCAATTACAAAATATTAAATCAAGCTGGATTAATTGAAACTGTAGGAGCAAAGGGAATAAGCTGCAGTTTGAACAGGTTTTACAGAAACTTTGTCCACCTTCCTGGCACTGAGCATCCAACCAGAGGGAGCTCTTGAGTAACAAGCTGGTTTGAAGATAGTTTCTGCAATCAGCCTCTTTTGCTGAACACTTGGACCAGTTATGTAACTCTGCAAAGGACTAAGTAAAGGGGTATTTCTTTTGCATTGGTTTGCAGTGACAGTGGTGGAGATGTGAAGGTCAGAGCTGGGCTTTTTTTTTTTTTTTTTTTTTTTTGTGCTGAAGGACATACACTCTCTGCCTGACTTGTCTACAGGTTGGTTTTCTAACTCAGTCTGTTCCAGAACAGTAATTTGGAGGGCAGGGATCAGGTGCCAGGCATTTGTGCAATGCTCAATGCCATGAGATGTCAGCCTTATGAAACTTAACTAAAACTGTGTGGCTAAAAATAAGAAGCTCAGGGAAAGCTTACTGACTGTGTCTTCTCAGACAGAGATTGTTATTTGCATTCTGACAAGGAAAACACAAGGGCATTGCAAACTCAAAGTGGAGCTTCAAAGAGCACTGGGTCATCTGGGACAAGAAATTTTAGCAACAAATTCAGCATGACTAGCCAGATGGCTGAAGATCAAGTGTGAAGCACAGGAATGTCTGAAATACTGGTTCTCACAGAGAGTTTTAGTGGCCAGTCACCACCACACGTTTAAAAGGTTGTCCTACTCCAAGTAACCCAGCACCATCAGCAGTGGTGGCAAGATGGTACTGGTGGAGAAGTGCAGTCAGTGCTCAAACATTACCTAGATTTTTCAAACTTATGCATCTTTTTTGGCCTGAAAATTGTCATTTCAGGTCTGAAAACCGCCAAGATTTTCACTCGTGTGAGTGAAAAGTGAAGCTGGCAACTGTTCTCTTTGCTTCCTGTCTTGTAAACCTCAGATGCTGGGGACATGATATTAAACCATATTTAAACTTCTTCATTGGAAAGAAAAGCTGAGTTTAGAATCTTTCAAATTCAAAAATGAGAAATCAAATAGAAAGAGCTCCAAGTGATGTGGTGATTTATACTGAAAATAAAAAGAACTAAATGTTTTGGGGTGGGTTTTTTTTTTTTTTTTGGTGTTGAAATTGCAAATGTGGGGTTTTATCAAGACAGAAAATTCCCTAAACCTCCGTACCCTGTATCTGTCTGTGCTTTCTTCCACGTCCACCAGAGCAGGGCTTTTGCTCTTCCATGTAAATTCAGTTATTGTTATCAGAGATGGATCATCCCCAGGGAGATAAGGAACAGGAGCCGACCAGAAACCAGCCCCAAACTCACAGCCTGTTTCATAGAAGCTGTGGTAGAAGCACTGGTAGAAATCCCTTCCTCTGTCTCTCACCAACTCTGGATTCAAATGTGGGATTCGTCTCCTGGGGTGTTCCATAGCTCTCCATTTGCTTAAACCAATAGTAACCAGCGGTCAGTATAGTACCTAGGTAAATTGCCATAAATGCTTTTTTGAAGTGTATTATGGAGAGGAAATGGCAAATATTTCACCTTAACTGACTCAGTCAGGCTCCTTTGCTTTTGCAAACAGGTTTCCTAAAATACAGGATTGTTAGCTCGTGACTCTATCCTGCAGTGAGAGTAATTTATGAGGAACGCATTTTCCTCCCCCCACTAAATACTTTTTCTTAGCATGTCAAGTGCGTATATTGCTGTTGGCAAAAAGCAACTAGACCTGTAGAAAGAGAAATTTCTGAAGAATGTGTGGGGTGTTTGGGTGGAGCTCAAATGAGCAGATGTTCCCACAGAACAACAGGGTTTTATGGTGAATGAGCACAGGTAAAGCCCTGGCTCGGGGGCAACTGGATGTGTTAGATGTACTCCAGAGTAAGAGTTGCAGAAGCAGCAGAACTGCAGAAAAAATAACTGTTGGATTATGCCCAGTGTTTTAAAATGATGTATATGGGGGTTTCCTGATGAGAAGAGTGGTGGGGATGGCTGTGCAGGGGACACCAGGATAAAATGTGTCCAGTTTGTAGCTTCCCTTAAAGGACAGTGTTTGTCTTTCTGAGGCAAATATTAAATAATGGGAGGTTTAATGCCAGGCAGGAGGATGGTCAATAGAATCGAATCGCAGAATCATTAAGGTTGGAAAAGATCTCTAAGATCTAGTCCAACTGCCAGCCTATCCCCAACGTGCCCACTAACCATACTCTCCAGTGTCACATCCACATCTTTCTTGTACACCTTAAGGGATGGTGACTCTACCACTTCTCTGGTTCATACCTGGGTGTTTGAAGATGAGACAGCTAAATCCACGTGTTATTTGACAATAGTAAAATGCCTTTTTTGCTGTTTTGTTTGGTTTGGGGGTTTTTTTTTGGCTTGTAAGTCTTATATTTCTTATGGGAGTGGTGAAAAATATTAAATACCTCTGCCATCTGATCTTAGCAAGGGTAGGGCTGAGAGAAGCCAAGTGGTTAATCCTCTACCATGCCTGAGCTCCTAGGGTTACTACTGCAATGTGTTGTGTGACCAGATAGTTAATGAAAATATAGCTTTAATTTGCACCATACTGGAAGCTTGAGCTCTCAAATGGAAATTAAGGCAGATATTCCAAAAATACCTGCCTTAGTTTCTGTGCCTGTAAACTACGTTAATTATCTGTCAAGGGCAGCAGCTTTGTCATTATCCTAAAAGAATATGCAGAGATCTGAGAAGCCTCTCTTGTCACCAGACCCTATCTATCTCTGTGTACCTGGTGGATACACAGCCACCTCAGCCTGTTTCTTGAGCTTCAATTACTCTTGCTTAACTGAATTTGCAAAAATCTTTCTCGCTTCAGCGCCATGGAGCGTTTTGACATGAAAACAGAGATAGATGATTTATGGGTTATTTCACTAATTCTGTGCATTAGATTTCCCTCAAAAAAAATCTGCTTCATCTGAGCTTTGAACTTCAGTGCACCTAAGATGAATGGAGAGGGTTATGCTCCATGAGTGTTACTTAGAGTTTGGTGATATCTGATTTCCTTCTCACTGGTTGTATCTTACTCATGCTTGAGCTCTACAGAGAAATCTAAGAAACATATAGCTAGACTAAATTGAGATGATTCACCTTATCTGATACCTAATGTGAACCATTGGCTTCTTTGAGGCTGGAATTAAGTACTAGCTTTCAGTCATTCCAATTAGCAGTTGCTTAAAATGATAGTGAAATCCGTTTTCTGAGCCAAATGAATCACTCAGACATTGAGGAAATAAAAATAAACAGCATTAGATTTGATCATTTGGAGTAATGTGCATAATATACTGGGAATCATAGAATCATAGAATGGCTTATGTTGGAAGAGACCATAAAGCCCATCCAGTTCCAGCTCCCCACCATGAGCTGATTGCCCTCACCAAATCACGCTGCCCAGTGCCCCATCCAACCTGGCCTTGTTCATTTCCAGGGGTGGGGCATCCACAACTTTTCTGGGTGACATGTTCCAGTACCTCAATATTTTTGTTCTGTGAACCATCAAAATAGTATAAGGAAGAACAGAATATGACTGTTACTTAGGAAGCAAAGTATTATTCAATCCGTTGGGAAGCTTGAAAGGCATATAGAACATGTAAGACCTGTTCCTTGAACCTACCTGCATTCATTTCCCAAAAAACTCTTGCTAGAAGGAATTGGGCTGTGCTCGACCTGGCTGTATTGCACAAATGAATCCTGAGGGATGACACAGGCTTTTATAATGAGTCTCTACAGCCCTGTGCTTACAAAAATGGACAGTTGGCTTGGTGTGCACCAGCTACAAGGAGCATTCTAGAGCAAGATATCTGCTAATTGCTGGCGCATGTTAAGGTCTTGGTTTGGGTCCCTTTTTTAGGCAGGATAATCAAAGGTTGTCTTGTCACTGAACAAACCACCACATTTCACAGATCTTGCCCTGTCTCGAAAAGACTGTTGCATGGATCCATAACGATATACAAACACACCACTGCTGAACCTTATATACTGGGAGGCAACATTATGGCTGAGCATTCAACCCTAGCACTGCATCGGTTGACTGCTTCATTTCTCAATTTCAGTGTTGCATAAACAACTGTTTTTCTGCCCTGTTCTACGTGCTCACACACGCATGGAGGCCCTACTTCTCTGGTCCCTCCCACACAAGCAAGCTTCCCTTGGCTTTGCTGGAAATTCTGCCTAACAATTAAAATGTCACCTTTTACATGGTTTCTTCAGATTTAGTTGGATGATGAGAATAAGTGTATCCCTTTTGGAGAACTGCTCGCGCTCCTTGGGCTCACACTATGCTTATGTTACTCCCTGTTCACAAAATCTGTGTGCTATGTTGATCTGGGCAAGACAAATATGAGCTAGTATCACCTACATGAAGACTGTGGCACATTCAGGAAAATTAACTAGCTTTGGATCAGCCAACTGAAATTATTTTAGATTCTGTAACCTCAGAACTGCTCCTTTTGCCAGCAATTTCTTGTCCTTCCTCTACCTTGTAAAAATTTCTTAGATTCTATATTTAAGTACAAGAAAAGTCAAGAGTCTTTGTGCTCCAACGTAACATTGTAATGTTGTAATGAATACAGCACTTACCTTTCTGTTTTCTGGATATCCAATTACAGCCTTGATTTGGAAACCGAATTCCTGAAACTGTCATTAAAATCACTCTCGAAGAGTGAAGGCCAATAGTGGGGCATTGCATGGAATGGACTCAGGATCCGAAGGTTGCCACTGGCTCAGGTTTCTTACCTCCTATTTATTCTTCAAACCAAGAAAGAAAGATTTGATCCTCACAAATAAATAATAATTCCTAACAGAGGTAAAACATGGCACCAGTGTGCACATTTCCTTTTCAACAAAAAAATCTCATCACAAACTAATTAGTGAGGACATAATGGAAGCACAAGAGGCATATCCAAAATGTTTCAGTCCTTTTGAGACTTCCCATAGCTTAAGGCTGAACCTGAGCAGTAAACATCAGTAGAAGTGATAGGTAACATTTAAAGCATTCACTTTACTAGCATATATACTAGTAAAGCTGTTCATTCTTGGACTGGGGGAACTCTAGATATTGGTCATCTCCACTCACTCCACCCTGAACATCTTCACTCAGTCTGTGCAAGGAAAAAGCTAGAAGGTCCTTTTCATCTCTCACTTGCAGCCTGGGACCTGCACCCATCTGGATCTCTATGTTCAGCATCAGCCTCATTATGTGTGTTGTATTTATCTGCATTTTTTATCTAGTAGTCACTGTGCTGGTCAGCAGCCAAGTATGGTGGTGTCAGACCTCAGTGTTTGCTTTACCAGACAAATTTTCATGGTCATTAGGGATGTATTGCATAACCTCTCCTTTTCTCTCCTGGGCTATTTGGAAGGTGATAATGCTTGCAAAAACATAATCTAAATTTTCATGAATTTCTATCAGGGTAGGAATATTTCACTGGGTAGTTTGAAGGGCTGCTTGGCAGATAATTTTTATTAACTGGGTATTTAAATACCCCAAACTGAGGCAGTAAGAGTTGTTTTGAGCAGAACCACTTTTTGAAGAGGGAGGCTATGTGACTGTGCAGGGTCTCATTAAGATGGTCTGATTCTTGATTTTCTAGGTGTTCTCCAAGAATTTGACCAAAAATGCCTTTGGGAGGGATTTGCAGTTTTTCATGTGCAAGCCATAAACTTCCAAGAAAAGCATTAGGTAGGAGTTCATACTGTCAAGGGTGTTTCCACAAATGTATTTTATAGTGCCCAGATCAATCAGCCTTAAAATTCACCCTCTCATCTACAGCATAGAGTTGGCTATGTGGTTTCTTAGCAAGAGAGAACAAACACCAGAAATCTGCATTACCTGTGTAACAAGAGCTCTGAGATGTCGTTCAGACTACCACAGTTTTGAACATTTCATATGCAGGTTATAAATAATTAACTCTTTCTGACAGTAACACATTGCAGCATGTGAACTCACAAGTATTTGGAAATGTATTCTATGGCGGGATGAAAGGATTGAGCACAGCTTTGCCAAAAAGGACTTTGGGATATTGGTGGATGGCAAGCTTGCAGCCTGGAAAGCCAACTATATCGGGACTGCATCAAAAGAAACGTGGCCAGCAGGGCAAGGGAGGTGATCCTGCCTCTATGCTCTGCACTGGTGAGGCCTCACCTAGAGTACTGCGTCCAGATGTGGAATCCTCAGTACAGGAGACACATGGACCTGTTGGAGCATGTCCAGAGGAGGGCCACAAAAATGACCCAGGGGATGGAACACCTCTCCTATGAGGACAGGCTGAGAGAGCTGGGGCTGTGCAGCCTGAAAGAACAGAATGAGCCAAATGCTGCAAGGAGGCACAAGAGCATGAAAACAGGTGTCTCTATCCCATGTCTATTAATAACAAGGGATTACATGCCAATATGACTAAAGCAGGTTTAATACAAGGGTCTGCTTGAAAACAACTTCTACAAAGACTAGCTAATTTTTACTTTTGGAGAAAGTTCTATTTACCTGCCTCTTTCATATTACTGGTGTGGAAGTGGAAAACTTGACAATGACTTGTTGGAACCAAACAAATGGGTTTTCTGCTTTGCTGAGCAAACTAGACAAGTGTTTGATGGAAGGTCAGCACAGAGAATTTTGTCTTGAACATATTACTGGCTGTGTTGGGGGAAAAAAAGATACCCATAGTGCTATCCGGAAAAGATATGGCACTATTTTTCTTGAATTGGGTTCAGCCGTTTTTGGTAGGACCAGAGATATCGGAAGGCTCCTGGGGAAGTGCAAGGTGTGCTGATATCTGTGCAGTCTGTCATCATCTTGCATTTGCTACTCTCAAAACTGGATAGTTCCTCAAGGTAGCTTCAGTGAGTGCTTTTAAGAAGATGTTTGGATTCTGCCCAGTTCTACAAGTTTGGCAGAGTCTTCAGGGCATGTGACGTTTCTTATTAACTTTCTTTGCTTAGATTTTCTGCTGTCAGTACTTCATGTTCTGTTCCTCTCCTAGTAGGAAGTGAGTTAAAAGTTAGCATTATTCTTTACCCCTGCACTGTAATACAGTCTCTGATGCCTGGAGGTGTCTGATTACCCTGTTATCTGTTGCCTCTAGCTGAGGGCAGAGTGAACCCAAATGCAGTACCTGCCTGAGACAGGTTTGATGTCAGGCAGTGCCACCATCTTTCTCTCCTATCTCAGTCTACCATGCCCCAAGGGGATGCAGAGGATGGCGAGGTAGACCTGGGGATACACGGTCGTGGAATTTAGCTAAATGTCTGTAATAATGGCTGAACAGGGTGTGTTATTACTCCGGAGGCCATGAGTTGATTATCCGTGGCTCATCTTGTGCTACTCAGCATCAGTTTTCATTTGTGACACGTGGGGATGGCTATGAAACAGAGCCAGTGCAGCTGAGAAATTGGAGGATGGGTACAGGCAAGCATGACAAATCCCTTCTCTTTTGACAAGACCATGGTCTTGGGCCACTAAGTACTTCAGTGCTTGGCCATTCCCTCATGTCTCCCCATTGCTAATAGCTCTATGATGTTGAGAAGAGCCATCCCTCTTTCTATTCCCTTTTAAAGTCAGTACAGCTCATGTTTCCACCTTCCCTTTCTGCAGGTCATGTAGGGCCTCCGGAAAGCACTAACTTGCTAGAGGAGTCCACCAGCAGCAGAGTTTTAGGTGGCACCAGGAATGAGGAAACTTGGCTGTTTTCATTCTAGCTGCCTCCATTTCCTACTGACACCTGTAGAGCTTCAGACTTTTTTTTCCTTTTGCCAAATGCTGCCTGGCTTACCATGGAGCCATGGCCAACGAGGACACATAAAATATTACAATATTAGTAACTTGTTTGAATGTTGCTATGAAACAGGTCAGAAGGGCCAGCGTGAGGCCCTGTTTGTGCAGTCACCCGCAGAGGAAAAGAGACACTTGTTCTGTTTTGAAAAATACTTCTTTCATGTGGAAAGGAAACATGGTTTGGGTGGAAAGCTGCAGCCACTGAAGGGGAGGATGAGCGGTGATGGCTGGGCTGGGACACGCTCAATGACACAGGCCCACCGAAGCAGCTTGAATAGTCCTTGAGATTGTTTTGCAAGTTGCTAAATGCATATCACCTGCAGCAGCCAGCCAAATATTCCTCCTTGGCTGAGAAACCGCTGCACAGTAGGGCAATTAAAGGAAAGCGTTATCCCCCTCGCAAGCGAACAGTGCAGTGCATGAAGGCTGGCAAAGGAAGAATGACATCATGAAACTCAAGAGGAAAAGCAAACATCACGCCAGCTCCATGTGCAGGTCAGCCACAGACAAACTTTGTCTTGTGTGCTTGGAGGACTTTTCTCTGCAGCTGTAACACACAAGCTAAACACAGGCAGTGCTAAACTCTGCAGCTAACTGCAGCTCTGTCCCTTTTGCGCTTTCTCATCCTGGCGGCCAGCGGTGCACAGCATTCTCACCTCCATGCCATGATGAATGAGCAGAAGTCATTCTTTACTCTGTGCCACTCCTGCTGGGACAGGGCTCAGTGCTGGCCATCAGAACATGTCCTGAAAGCATGGAAACAACCCATTGCCGAAGCCAGATTTCTCCTCCCATGGTGCAGTGTGTCTTGGTAGTACTAAAAAAGGTTTTTCCTACCATGTCAAGGAAATGACCTAAATACCAAGCAATCACTCTTAAAAAAAAAAAAAAAAAAAAAGAAGAAAATCCTGCTTCCAGTGACACTGCTTCCAGTGCTGCAGAAATGCATAGAACCCTGTGCTCTCCTGCCTGGCTTACTTCAAACTGCAAATAATTTGTAGTGAGATAAAATTAGAATCATGGAATCATTAAGGTTGAAAAAGGCCTCTAACATCATCTAGTCCAATTATCAATGCATCCCAATCAATGCCCACTAAGGACGTCGCTCAGAGCCACATGGCTGCCGAACATCTCCAGGAACAGTGACTCCACCACTTCCCTGGACAGCCTGTTCCAATGCATTACCACTCTTTCAGAGAGGAAATTTTTATTAATATCCAACCTGAATCTCCCCTGGTGCATCATAGAGCCATTCCCTGTCATCCTATTACTGTTACCTGAGAGAAGAGCCTGACCACCACTTCACTACAATCTCTGTTCAGGCAGTTGTAGAGAGTGATATGGTCTCCCCTAAGCCTCCTCTTCTGCTCCTTGTGTGCTGGGCAGGATGGGGCCCCATGTGCCCATCCCACAGTGCACTGGATGCCTGCTCCGTGCGCTCACACGCTCTCTTTCCCAGAAACCACTCTCATAGTGGGATGGCTCCTGCTCTGAATAAACCCAGGTTTCATTAGCAAACCCTGCCCTTGTGCTAGGGCTACTTTTTCTAATTTTTTTTTTTTTTCTCCAAAGGACCCTTACAACTGGGAATAAACCCCAGAATTTAACAACTTGTTTATTATTATTATTATTATTTTTTGTAAAATTAAGTTTGCCATGTTAACAAAAGCAGAATAGTTTTATTTAGTGTTTGTCTCACACCTTTGACAGCAGCAGCTGTCAGGCACAGAAGTACATTATTAAAATAAACTGAACAGAGTTGCTCGTTGAAAAATCACGCTATGAAAACCTGTGGATTGTAACATCAACAGTATAAAATGTAACAAAATTGGAATTTTAATTTTTTTAAGCTTTTAAAGATAATAGTCCAGGCTATAAAACTATATAAGCATTGAATAAGAAATGTTAAGTCAACAAGTCTACAACAGATACATCTTGTAAAAACTCAATAAATTATATATATATTTATAATATCTAGTAACATTTGAAATCATGCACAGTTTTGTACATTTTCTTTTTTCAGTACACGAAACACAATGCTTCGAGTACTCGGAATGTACACAATTAGCAGACATTTGTAAGAAAATACCAAAAAATTCTTTTTTTTTTTTATCCCAACAAAACAGAATTCTATAGAAATCTACCTTCTCAAACTTCCATTGTAATAACCTCAAACTATAAATTATTTATTTTAGGATAAGGATTTTGTGGCTCTAAGAAGGAAACAAACAAACAAACAAAAAACACGTTAAAAATGAGATGCTGCCATCCTGCTATTCTGAAACTTTGATATGAAATATGCACCAGAGAAAAATGTAAAGGAGGAATTCAGGATGCAATTCTCCTTGCTTCTTTGTGATAGCAGATGAAGTCTTCTGGACAAAAAAAAAACAAAAACAACAACAACAAAAAAAACAAAATGGAACAAACAACAACAAAAAAAAGCCCACCCCAAACCTCCCCCCTTGTCAGCTTGAGCCACGTGAAGGTTCTTTTTTCACTGCTGTCTGACATTCAGGAACAAAAAAAGCACAGCATTTTGAAAACAGAAAACTAGGCATTACTGGCATTTTTCAATGTGTTAAATGCAAAAGAAATATGCAGTCGTTGCATCTCCCCTGCAAACAATGTCACTCCTCTTGCTATTCTGCCCATATGGTATTTCTTAAACCCAAAATACAACGTTACTGGCACTGGGGGAAAAAAATTAATGCTCGTCATCCAAAGTCAACACGTTGCTTTGCTGCGTGCTACTTATTGACTCGACCACAAAGAATACCTTCATTCGAAAATAGAAAAATAAACACCCACGCCCCCGTAATGCACAGTGGTTAAAGTGATGGAAGAAATCTTGGCCCTCTTTTTTCTGAAATACATCTCTCTGCTATTTGTTTGGTTTTAACCACTGGTGATGTATTGAAAAATAAACTTACCTTTGCTCACTGCAATCCAGGATAAACTAATATTTTTTTTAACGAATACATACATATATATATATATATAAAACATTAAATGTAATTTGTTAAAGGACTGTACATCTATACATTCTTTCAATATTTCCCATAAACACAAAAGAAAAACTTGATTGATATACTTTTTCTCCATTTTTAATAAGTTAAAAAAAAAAAAAAAACACCCTTAAACTTGGTGAAATTTAAAGTTTACAGTAACGCTACGCTATTTAAACCAAAGAGCAGATATGTTAATGTCTATAAATAACTTTACAAATATACATGTTAACGTACAATTTTTAAAACAAAACTGTGAAGATATAAAACAAACACAACTCTTCTCTTTCACCCAGATCAGTATATCCTAGATTGCAATGCTCATATTTTGAGACTCTCTCTCAGTACTGCTTTATGTTGAATTAGTATTATACATTCTTTTTTTTTTTTTCCCCTATATATTTATTTATATATATACAGGATATATTTATAGATATATACACAGATTCTCTGGAATAAACCTTTTTGATATAAGTTAAAGGCTCTTGCCTACAGGTACCCGTAACTTCTTTCTCCAAGTCACTGCATGTAGATGGAGCCAAACCGCTGGTGCCAAGGAATGGAGGAGCTTCTCCCCTACAACTTGCCCTTTGTAAGCAAAAGTATGCAAACCCCTGTCTCCAAAAAGCAAGATTTTCCCCAGATTGGCTCTTCCTGTAGGTTGGGACACAGCTCAAGATGCCACATGGGTGTGCAATCCCTACGGGACATGGCCAGTGGCCAGGCGGTGCTCTCCTCCTATAGGATGACTTGACTGTCTTTTTTTTTTTTAATTTTTAATTCTTCCTCCATCTTGATTTGCGTATTATTTATTTTTCTTCTTCTGAAAAAGATTCCTTCTATGTAGCTGGGAAATAAGGTCACAAGCTATAAAAACGACAACAACAAAAATATAGATATTTCTATAAATATATGAATCCCTGCAGGCAACGTGGCTTTTCAGCTCCACCAAAAAGGTTCATGTACAGATTGCATAAGCAAAGAATTTCTACATTCTTTACATTTTTTTTTCATTAGCTTTTCTTTTCTTTTTTTTTTAAAAAAAAGGAAGATTTTTTTTCCTCTTCTTCGTATTGTAGGCACAGATTGGCTACTCTGGCGCTCAGCAAGCGCAGGCAGGAGGGCAGTGCCCTCAGGTTTAACATTCTGCTTAGGAATAAAGAAAAAAAATAATAAAAAAAATCATACATGATAGATCATCTTGGCAAGAGATGAGTTCCTTCAGGCCAAACAGTGCTTCTTGACTTTTTATACAGCAAATGGGGGAATAAACAAAAAAAAAAGAGATTTTTTTTTTTTTTTTTTTTTTTTACCCTGAACAGCTCAACAAAAATCCTCTGGCATCACCGAGCAGTTTCATGGAAACATCCTTCACTATGGGTTTGTCTTCAGCACTCTGCACTTGCGCCAGGGTGGGCACACTGCCTGTCCATCCATCTGTCCAGGGGGGCCGTCACGTGCGGATGACGCCATTACAGGGTGCATGCTTGGGCAGGCAGGGCTCATCAGGCAGCAGGTCATGTGCAAAAACCGAGTCGTCCCCTGAGGAGCAGGTGCTGTGGGTGTCCTGGCCAGCGGGCGAGTATTGCTCAAAGGGCACCGAGAGGTCCAGGTACTCCTGAAGTGGGACAGACCCGTTAGTGTGCTTGGAGACAAGCCACCCCTCCCTGTATTCCCACACCAACACCACACTCACATCAGTGGATGTCATGGTGAGGACTCTTTCCAGGTCTTCCACCAGCTGCTTGAAGGTGGGTCGCTGCGAGGGGACGGCGTGCCAGCACTCGCGCATGATCATGTACCTACCAGGCATAGAATCACAGGGGTTGGAAGGGACCTCTGGAGATCATCAAGTCCAACCCCCTGCTAAAGTAGGTTCCCTACAGTAGGTTGAGCAGGAAAACATCTAGGTGGTTATCAAAAAGCTTCAGAGAAGGAGACTCTGTGACCTATCCAGGGTTCTGTCATCCCCACAGTAAAGTTCTTGCTCATGTTCCGTATGGAACTTCCTGAGTTCCACTTTGTGTCTATTGCCCCTTGTCCTGTTGCTGGGCACTACCAAAAAGAGACTGGTCCCATCCATTTGACTCCTGAATTTTAGATACTTATAAACAATTATGAGATCGCTCTCAGCCTTCTCTTCTCCAGGCTTGAACAGCCTCGGATCTCCCAGCCTTTCCTCATAAGAGAGATGGTCCAGGCCCTCCCATTACCTCTTATCTTTTTTGAACTGGGGAGCCCAGAACTGGACAAAGCACTCCAGATGGGGCCATACCAGGGCAGAATAGAGGGGGAGGATCTCAACCTCAGTTGACCTGGTGGTCATGCTCCTTTTAATGCACCCATTGGCTGTCTTGGCCACAAGGGCACACTGCTGGCTCATGGCCAGCCTGCTGTCCACCAGGGCACCCAGGTCCTTCTCCATGGGGCTCCTCTCCTGCAGGTCATCCCCTAACCTCTACTGATGCATGCAGTTACTCCTCCCCAGGTGCAAGACTCTACACTTGATCTTGTTGAACCTTATCAGGTTCTTCTCTGTCCAACTCTCCAGCTTTTCCAGGAAGAAGATGACAGGGAAGACGGGCTGTCACCCAGGGCAGGGCTCACCCCTAGAATTCTGTCTGCCTGAGAAAAAAGCTATGGGTGAGGGGAACCACATAATCCAGCCCCCCAACTGCCACGTCAGGAGCAGCTGGGAGGCAGCCCAGCACTAAGGGGATGGCTGCAATTCCCCTCCAAACATGGGTAGGCACAGCCTCCTCCATTCAGGCTGGCTTGAGGAGTCACTGGAGCTGAAGTAATAAGGAAGGAACTCAGTATAATTATGTCATTTTCTGGGATACAAAATGGGTTGTGGCCGTAACTCCAAAGACAGTGTCCCTGAGGCGTGGGGAGAGGAGGGTGTGAGACTGCAGCCTCACTTTGGGGAGGGGAGGAGGGATTTGTGGAGCCCTCACCTCATATGTGCATGTGATCTGAAAGCAGGACGAGGGCCTGTCCTAAGGATGAGATGCCAGATCTGCACACCAAATTGCCACCCAATGAATGAGGAAGAAAAGTGACACCCCAGCAACCCAAAGCAGGGCCTGGCCATGGCCCTGGCAGTCTGTGGCCACAGAGGGAAGGGGGAGTGGGAAGAGGAGAAAGGGTCACCCCTCTCCACTCACAGGTCGTGGGTGCAGTTGGCGGGTTTATCCATCCGATGGCCTTCTTTCAAGAGTTTGAAGAGTTCTTCAACAGGAATTCCTGGGTATGGAGACCCTCCCAAAGTGAAGATCTCCCATAGTAGCACTCCAAAAGACCAGCTGGAAACCAAAGAAAGATCTTTAAAATTCAATGA
>JAOWBP010002392.1:54618255-54630926 GCA_028571105.1 Tragopan temminckii
AGATTGTCGACATTCGGGATGCTCTGCCAGAAGCCCCAGTGCTTTGGCACATCTCCTGAAGCTCATGCCTCTTCTTGTTTTCATTGATGTCCATCTTAATTATTTTATATATATGGTTCCTTGCTGCATGAAAGGGTTCAGAATATGTGAGAACAAGGCTTTGTTGTCTGTTATTACTCATGTAATTAGGCAGTACTGCTAATTTCATGTAAAAGAATATGAAAATAATTAGGTTGTTTTCGGCCAAGCTCATTGCAAACATCAGCAGACCCAGAATTCAGATTAATACATGCTTTTCTGGGGTTGCTGTAGTCTTGATCTGCATTTAACCTAGTTAATGGCATAGTCAGGGTCTCAGAGCCTTTCTGTCCCTTTGCTGTTATATATCAATATCTTAAGTCATGAATTATAGCAATGTCATTAGTAATATCTGAGAAACGTTCTCATAGTTAAAGCTAAACTAGCCCACGTGCTTTAGCAATCTGTAGCAAAAATGTTTGTCGCCACTTCTGTTAACAGCAGAGCAAGGAAGTTTGAAACAGAAATGGCTCTACACGACTAAAGAAAGAAATTGAAGTCTTTCTGTTTTATTAGCTCAACAAACTATTTTTCACTCCTGTCTCTATTTCCCTTCCTTCACAGCAATATATATCTCTTTTTCAAAATGCTCATGTAAATAATGGAGAGGAAAGCCTTTTGTGTGGCCTTCACTGAATTTGCAAGCTGTTTGGTCAACATAGCTCAACTTCAGTGAGATTTGTAAACCTCTGTGTGCATAAGAAAAAAATTAATAACTCATATTTTCACTTCATTGACTGTTTTTCTTGACACAGTAGCATATGTATGAAAGAAGAAAGGGAAAATGCGTTGACAAAAAAGTTAAGACCGCCTTTGAAGAAATTTTTCCTGGGTAGATTTATTCCATCTGTAATTAAAACACCTTAATGAAAATGTGGCATACTCCAAAATCTTTGAATTGCAGCTCTGCCTGGTGCTCAGATCTCTTCTCTTTGCTTTGGTCAGTGTTCTGCTCTGAGCTGTAAGTTATGCAGTGTTTTGAAGAAACACGTGATTTTTATTTTTATGATGTTGATGCTAAATCTTAACCATTTGGCTCCAGATGTTATCCAGGAAGTTTAACCTCCTATTGTCTGTGCACCGCTCCCTTTTGTTCTTGATGTCTTTAGATAAATATTGCTTTATTCTGAAAGTGACAAAGAACTTAGGGTACTGCTTGAGTGTCCAGTGGTTAATAAGTGATTCAAACTGCTGCCTGTTTGTAGGTACTACTGCACTGTGCACTGACTACTCTTGACAAATCCTGTGTGTGTGAAAGTCTTGCAGCTCTCAGCAGTAAGGTCTGGTAGTGAGACTACACTGACTTTGTGCTGGGTGTTTCAGCAGACTGAGTGTTGCTTTCCATCGCCCTGTTGGCACACAGCTCTTTGCAGGTCTGGATGCCTGCACCTTTTAATTTAATTTTTGTTTTTCTCCATCTCCCTCAGCAGTGCAGCTTCAGAAAAATAAAAAAAAACCAACCCAAACCTACAAAAACAAATAGAATCACTTTGGACATTTCCTAAAAAATGCATACAATATGTTCTTACATTTAGAGAGTTCAATGCTGTGAGACTGAGATATGGGCTGGGTAAAATCTTTCCTTCCCAACTTTTTCCATCTCTGCAGTTTTGAAGCAATAACTGGACTTTGTACAGAAAAGGGGTAAGACTTACCTTGCCTTCAACTACAGCAGGAGTGAAAGGAAGCTACAATCTTCATTTGGACAAGAGCTTGGGAGCAAGGTGTTGGGTAGGAGGCAAAGGCCAAGCAGCACCTTGTAGATCAAAGATGCCATGTGGAAGAGTGGGTGAGGTAGGTGGGGTTAGGAAATAGAAGGCAAAACAATCTCATCCATAACTTAATGTTAAAAGGACAAAAGTATGAGGTGCACAGGCCATCTGGAAAAGGATTTAAGTTGCACACGTATTTAATTGGCTACATCAGAAGGATGGTTCAGAGAAGTGTGGGCTCACCCAGACTAATCCAGGCACTGTATCTGCTGCCTGCCTTCTTATAGCATAGAAGGAACTTTGGGCAGAAATGATGTGCAGGTCAGGAAACACACAGGTTTGGTGTGTGATTTGTCTTGCACAAAAATTTGTATATGTTTTCTTAAATCGTGGAGCTTGGCAGTGTTTGAGCATGTAGATGCATGCTCCAAAGTTCTTACTGGTATTAAGCAAATAATACTGAAGCATACAGAACGGAAGAAAATTAAAAGGAAAATGTCTAGCAGGTTGTTATACAAACATCTACCAAGGGCAACCGTGTTATTTAAGTGTCTAGATCATGCTGCATTGCATTTGCTTATGAAACCTCTCTGTTGGATCCATGTTGGGCTGGACAGGCCCTGTCCTTGGGAGTGGTAGATTTACAGATACTGGGGTAGATGGTTATTGTCCGAGTGAGCAGGTGTATCCCAGAGGACTGAGAGCAGGCCAAGGTCTTCAGCATTTTGGTGTTGATTTGTGGAAAGT
Source organism: Tragopan temminckii (assembly GCA_028571105.1). NCBI lineage: Eukaryota > Metazoa > Chordata > Aves > Galliformes > Phasianidae > Tragopan > Tragopan temminckii. The sequence goes on from JAOWBP010002392.1 coordinate 54,620,793, forward strand.
GCAGACTCTTGGGAGGGGCAACATATTAATGGTGAACAATTAAATGGCTACCTTGGATCTCAGGGAATTTTGTTCCGCTCTTCACGTGGATCTACTTAACTGATGTGCTGACAGTAGAGGAGTGGCTTCGTGGGACCTGTTTTGGGGGCAAGGATCATGCTTCTTTTTGACATCACTTTTAAGTACACAATGAGTATCGCTAACACTTCTAAGAAGAGACTAGTGAAAAACAAGGAGACAAAGCTTGGAGGTGGGGATCTTGGGGAGCTTTCTATAGAGGAACCCAGACACCAAATATAGCATAGGGAACCAAACCTATGTCAAGAAGACACTTTAGAGCAGTGGGAAGTTTGTGCCCTGAGAAGGATGCTGGACATTGGGGTCAATCTCTGCTTAATTGGAGGACATCTTCACATGTTTCATTCTGTCTTCAGAATCTCAGATCTGAACTTTCCCAAATCCACGTCAGTTCCCAGAGCCACGTCAGCTCTTTCTGTGAAAAAGCGTGGGACACTCTGACTTTTGTCTGCAAGTGGAGGACTTGGAGCAGGTCCAGCGCAGGCAGAAAGGTGACTGCTCTGGGAAACTCTGCCAGCAGTAATGGAGGCATTTCTGCTGCCACTGGCACCAACAGGGCTTCTTGTTTTATTCTTGGCAAGCAGCAGTGGTGCCGATGTCCTGGGTGAGTGGGTGCAATGGGGAGCTGTGCACAGTGGGGTGCTGGATTGAGTTCTCCAATAGGGAAAGCCTCTGTTCCCATTCTAGCACAGTCACTGCTCCAGAGCATCAGAAGAAAATACCTCTCTCAATCTTGTAATGCGCTGCCCGAGCAAATGTAAAATATTTAATCTGGCATTGCCAAAGGGGTGCTTTATGACTTATGCCAAATTACATTATATAAACATAATTAAAGGGTTAGCTTTGTTTGAATCTGTCATTCTAAGCAATAAAGATGTCAGATAATTTAGTGTTACATTTTGATACTCACCTTATTAAGCTAGTAAGTGTTTTTGTGTGTGCATGTATGTATGCGCAAGCAGTGTTCTCTGGGTTAGGTTCATTTTAAAGATGACTGAGTCTGAAGATGTTGCTGATGGAGTCGGGGAACATTGTTTGCTGAAAAACTGGCTTCCAATATTTGCTCTTGAGCCTGGGCACCTATGGTTCCCAAAACTGGAGGCTGGGAGAAACAGGGTACCCTGGTGCCCCTACAGTAGCAGGAGGGGGCAGGTGCTGGTGAAATTGCTGGGGTTGAGCTGGGACTGTGCTAGGGAACTCATTGCACCCATGGTGGGACATGACTCTGCAGAACAAAAATGTCAAGCTGGCGTGCAAGGAATAACTAATATAAAAAGATTTAACAAGGTTGATGCTTCTCTCTGCCCTGGAGACTTTTTGTGTCTGGAATTTAACATTTTCACCTACTAGTGGATAGCATTCACTTATCCAGTGTGCTTCACTGAAAGTCTACTACTTCAGCCAAATCTTGTCCTGGTTGTTGAGTTGTGGAATTTGAGGTGGCTAACTGGGTTATTGAAGACACAGGAGGGTTTGGCCAGTTACTGCTCGTGCTCTTGGTACCAGCCCTGAGCAACCTCACTATGGAATGGAATGAACCAAAGCATTTGCTGGAGCCCAGGGCACATTCACTCTTTGCTGCTGGGGAGGTTTCAGTTCACGATGTTAGGTGCTGTGTGTGCCACTAAGCTGGGCCTGGTGTGGTTTGATATGATGGGTATGTACTGGCTTCTGGAGCAAAAAAACACTCCCCCAGCTACTCTATTTTGAGACCTGTGTTACAACTGCTATGTCAATGGAAAAACAAACCCAAATCCTGTCAAGTGCTAGGACAAATATTTTTAAGGTTATTTTAAGGTTTGTAAAAAAAATTTAAACTAGAGAGTAAAATGTATTTTGCATGATTAAACTGTCCCAATTCTACAGAGTTGAACACACAGACTCTTTCTGGGATATAAAAATGAAAGGTGTCTCTGAGCCTAAGACTTGCATTATTGGTATCTGAGACCATTTATGAATTGGTAGATGCAATTACCCTTTGAAATCTGTTGTCAAGATAGGCTTTGTTTGAAGTTGGCTTTCCTTTTGGCTGCTATTAAGTAAACTGATCGAGCTATAACATGCTGTTTGTTCACCTTTCCAGAACAGCGGGTACACACAGAACTGAGTGTGTCATTCGTTCATCATTCAAATAGCATAAAGCCTCCTATTTAATATTGAAGAGTTGCTGCTGGATGCCTGAATAGCTTGGGCATACTAGGGGATTTAAAAAAAAAAAAAAAAACACCATTCAGTTAAAGACCAGGGCAAAAATAGATTCAGGGTTTTCTGTTTCAAATTAAACTCTTAAAAGCCACTTTCATGAATTTCTTCCATTTGAGTTTTGGATCCAGTCCTAAATGCTGGGTCTCAAATCCTGAATTACTCCACAGTAATGTTGGTGATAGGCTGGTTCCAAATGGCAGATCTGATCACACAGAAGCTTTGATTTTCCTGCCTAGGTTCTACAGAACCCCATGGCCCATATGGGTCCAAAGAAGACCTCCATCTGACTCCCCACATCCTGTCCACCTCCAAACAACCCACCCAGTGCCCATCTGGATAAGTATAATCAAGTATCTGAGGCGAGAAAAAGAAAAATATCTCCTCTTTGCCTACCTTTGCTTTAAGTTCCATCACAGGTATGTGGAATTTGTCTATCGTGACCATGCAGTGCATTTGCTGTAGGATTTGTACTAGCTGTGGGGGCTGGTAGGGGTTAAGCCTTTTACAAGTTCAATTAATAAATTAAACTTGGTGGGAGACCTGCAATGTTTCCCAATCATTCCCCGAGTATCACAACAAACCTTCCTCATCTTGGGAATGGTATCTAGGGAGGTATCTGGCTTTCTAATCTGGGTTTGGTTTGGGCTCATCTTTACCCAAAATATTATTTTAACCACTCTTTGTATTTCATTTCCATACTTTCCCTTCAGTGTGCTTTGAGAAAAGATTCTGCCAAAGACAGAAATGCTTTGAGCCCTGGAAAACTTTTTTTTTTTCTCTTTTTTTTTTTTCTGTGTATATGGAAGGCGGTGTTTTGCTTGGCTTAACTTGTGAAATACATGGCACAACCTGCATGAAATATTTGAGGCTGTGAGGAGACATGAGCAATTCTTGAAGAAAAAAAATAAGGGGGGGGCAAGAAAGTTATTTTTTCATTCAGTGGTCTCATTTGCTTAAAGCCACACCCAGACATGAGGTGTGGGGCAGAGCAGGGAAGGAGAGTTGATTTATGAACTTGTAAAATTAAAGTTCTTTAAAATTAAAGAGAAACAAAGCAGTCTCCAAAAAACCTCAGACTCATGGTGAGGCTTCTACATATGAGAGCAGGAATTAAGCCATTAATGCTTGATAAAAATTCATGAGGCTTCCTAGGCAGCAGGGGCAGAGATGAAAGCACAGCCTCATGTACTCAGGCTGCTGGGAAAAGGGCTGCCAAGGGCTCCGTTCTCATCAGGATGGGCTTTTCCTGCAGAGGGTCGTAATAGGAGGTGGAAGGATAAACAGGAGTTTATAGGGTCGTAAGATATCTCAGGCTGGCAGAGAACTCTAGATGGTTTCAGTTCATCCTCTGGAGATCTCCAGTCCAACATCCATCTCAAAGCAGGGTCAGCATGAACTGGTGTCTTCTGCCTTTGGAGTGGCCAATTGGCTCCCAATAAGAGAGTGGTGAAGATATGGAAGAAGAAATATTTGTTCCACTTTTCAGCACCCAGCCCAAATGAGAGCAGCCCTTGGGCTGTCCTGGTTCATAATAGCCTGCTGGTGCTCCTCAGGGGCCCTGGCACAACTTCAGTGCAGCAATCATCAACACTGAGGATCAGCAAAAGCCCTGTCTTTTTGAGCTGGGCATTCCCCAGGAAGGAGGGGTGCTGTGGTTACTGTTTGCTTTCTGCTCCTCACGGCAAGTCTGAAACAGACTGTTCCTCAGAATGACTAGATCAGGACAGGCAAACTCCAGACTCTCACTGTGTCATCACACTGTCTACGGGCAGTGTGTTTAGTTGTGATGAAGCAAGTTGGCCATCACTTGCACAGGGCCCTGTAATACTACACCAGAGCAAACCAAGACGCTAATTCTGCCTCTCAGGTTTCCAAATCCAAAACCTGGCTCTGTGGAGGTGTAAGACAGGACACCAGTGGAAATGTTGAGTTGCCGCAGGACATTAGCTGGCTCTTTGGCACTTCTGCATGCGACTGGTGGGCAGTTGGTGCTCTGGTTTGCTTGGAGATTTTTGCTTTACACCTTGGCTGGCTGCTGTCCTCCAGCTGCGAGAGAATGTCTTCTCCCTCAGTCTCTGGTATAGCAGACTGTACCCAAGTTTGGAGAGTTGGTGGGATGCTGGAGGCCCTGCAGTGAGAGCCAGCATTTGGAAAGCACTGCTTACTCCACTTTTTGCCTCTCAGGGAGATTTTATTTTTCAGAGGTTTTTTTTTTTTTGTCTTTTTTTTTTTTTTTTTTTTTTTTTTTTTGTTTTTTTTTTTTTTTGTTTTTTTTTTTTGTCTTTTTTGTTTTTTTTTTTTTTTGTTGTTTTGTTTTGTTTTGGTTTGGTGTTTTTTTTTGTTTGTTTGTTTTTTGTTTTGTTTTTGTTTTGTTTTTAAGTCAGCAGTAAAAAAGGAAAGCTTAGTCTCCTTGGACACCTCTACTTATTTGCTGATTTTTTTTCTTAAAATGCAAAGTGTCCTTTAGAGGTGTCCAAAGGGGCTGCCAAGGGCTATACTTTTATCTCAGGTGGATCTGGTAGTTGAGGGACAGATAGGATTACCCAGCTTGAGAAATTGGTGACTTGGAGAGATTTCTGCGGCCAGTGATGGCATGGGCCACCCATCTCTGGTGGCCTCCACATCTGCAGCACAGCATAGGCTGCACACCAGCAGCTCAGCCACATCCCATGTCTCTTGGATACCTCTTCCTTTTGCTCGTAGCTTTTAAGGATCTTACAGGCAACAGTGGTGTTGCGGGTGAGGTGGGGGGAGGAGGAGACTTACGGACATTTAAAGCAGAAAAAAGGGAAATTGGCCTAAATTCCTTGATCCCAACATTTCTTCCAGTAACCTGTACTATGGCTGGAGCTACCACTTGTCCTTCACAGGATGGTGGTGTGTGGTCCTCAGCATAACCACGTGTTGTTTCTGGAGTGTCTGAAGAAGTAATTTTCTTCTGCAGACCTCCACAACTCCAGTGCAACTCTGGGTCCAGGTTCAATAAACCAAAGAAGGCTAAAAACAGCACTTCTAAAAGGCAGCATTGGGGATTATATGATGTCCATAGTGGTTCTCAGAGTGACTTCTCAAATCAATCCTTTCCTTCAGCAATGTAAGAGAAAACGTAGGTAGAAATGAAAACATTGCACTGGGAGGAATGAGAGCACAATCATCAGGAAGACTCCTGTGAATGGTTCCTGATATAGACTGTCTGTGACGGTTCCTCCCAGTACTAGTAGCTCCTCCAATCTGAGTATCAACCATCCAAGCCAACATCTGCAGCTTGTCTCCAGCTTGAGCTTTTATCGTAACTGACAGGGAAAATTGCCTTTCTGGTTGAAGAGAAGTTCTCCCTACTGGGTTCCGGAAGCAGAGCACGTGTGCGGGGCCCTGGCACTTCTGTTGCAGGAGTCATTAAGTCTATTTGATTTGGATGTTATTGGCATTCCTCCTGCGTGGCCCACGAGCAAGCACTGACATCAACCCCGGTACAGAAAATGCTTTGGGAGAGGGGAAAAAGGGGAAGGGGAAATTGGAAAACTGCTCTCAGGGGGTGAGGACTTGCCATCATTTGATGAGGGTCATTTAAATATCGCATTAAAGCAGGAGAAAGGAGCGTTGCCTCCTGTGCTCTGCTGACAAGAGCAACTCGTTGCTATTTTCTAGTCAGCAGCCACTTTTTTTTGGACCCAGAAACTGAAGTTATTCTGTCCAACAGGAGGGTGGGCTCAGGGGAGTAAGAAAGGATGTTTTTGCTTAGGAGAGAGTAAGCTCTGAGCTGGTGAAACAAACACAGCAGCGATTTCTCTCATTCTGATGCATGGCCTAAAGATAATTTTGAAGAGTTAAAAACTGGGCAAAAAATCATCCAGGTGCTTGACATAATGAGCATGAGTCCCACGTGGGCACCTTATTCAGCCAGACAGGTTCTGCCATCCTTGCTTAGTTTGATCTTCCAAAATAACTGGGTGTGAACTTGGATATTTCCATGTGTATGGCAAGAAATAACGTGTCTGAAACAGTTCTAATCCTGGGTATTACCTCTTCTCCAAACTTCAGAGATGTACTGATATACACACCCTGCCTTCCCGCATGCGGGTGGATAATTAGGAAGACAAAATCCTGTTGCTTGTATGTTCATACACGTCTTTCTGAGCAACTCCATTTTTCATATCAAACACGTGTGGTGGAAGCACAGTTGTTATTGGATATTCTGTGTACTGTACTTGTAGCCCAAAAGTGAGACGTTTTGGTACATAATCATTCTATGTGACACACTTAAATGATGGATTCCAAGCCCTGTGCCAATGCAGGAATGAATAATGTGCCTGACATGCCTTAGAGGAAATTTCAAGACAGGACAAATTGAATATATTAAATTGAATGACCATGTGGACTGTTACCTTTGCCTGATTTTCTTTAATATATTTTCATGATAAAAGCAACACCTACAAACCCAAATTATCTGATTAAAATCCTCTTGGCTGGTAATATGAATAATATTTAAATGTTTCTATTTCATAGCTACACTTCCAAAGTGAGTGTACAGAAATGCATCGGTAGTATTTTTTCCACTAATCCATTATCAGCCTGGTTCAGTTGTCTGCATGTTGCCAGGTTACTCTGCCATAATTCAGGAAAAAGACCCTCAAATCTAAGGCATTTATATGGAATATTGATTAATATTTTTCCTTCTTATTTTTTTTAATGAATTCTTAAGTACCTCTTTAAAAAATAATAATAATTTTAAAAGCCTTGCATTTTCCTCCAGGTGAATATCAGCTCTTAAAAGAGAGACAATAAAAAACTTTAAAGTCCTTTTACCAGTTCGGAACCATAGAATCTTAGAATTATTTAGGTTAGAAAAGATCTCTAAGATCGTCAAGTCCAATGCCTCTATTTCTGCTTTAAATTCTGGGATAACTGTTTTGTGATGTTAACTGATTTATTAAGAGGGCTGCATGCAGGATGAAATATGAGTGCATGAGATGAATCCATACAGTCGTTAAAGAGATTGGGAAAAAATGTATTTAGAATTGTAATGTAATGATTCCAAAGTATCTTCCTTGGAATTAATGGATTTATCTTGGATTCCTTCTCTTGGAAGTAAGAGGTTGGCTGCGGCTGGGGTAAGAGAGAGGATTTCTCTGAAATGTAAGAGAGAAAGGAAAGAATATAAGATCTGAAATGACGCAGAACTGGTTTCTCAAAAATCCTCTCTTTCTAAAACTTTTTTGTCTGACTTGACATTTTTTGGGGAAAAAAACAATTATGGAATGGTGGAGAGGTTCGTGTGAGTGAAACGGGATGGCTTTGTTGCAAAATTTGAGGTTAATCACTGAGCCTTTTCTGTGCCAGTGCCTCACCAGTTTGTTCAAGTACATTTAACTGTCTTTAAAGGAAAGAAGAGAGCACCTCAACAGATATTTGTGGTTTGCTACTCGATCATTCGGTCCCAAACACATGCAGATGTGTTGGTGTTTATCACAAGAGCAGTGTGAAAATATTTAGGTCAATTTTAATGCTTCGTGACTTGCTTCAAAGGTGTGTGGAGTTCCAAGTGCTGTGGTTAATGTAGCATTACCACAGGTGGCACCTTATGGTCTTAGATGGGTCACTGAGATGGGAGCATTCAGAACAACCAGCCCTTCCTGGGTATTGGATACGGATGCTGAATGGAGAAAGCTTCAGATGCAAGTTTCTGAGCAGGCAGGATCAGACCCAGCTGGTAACTCATCAGCTGTGTAGCTGTACATAGGAAATAACTTGTTTGTGTTCAATAGACAGAATAAAGGGTGGAAAATGGGTTAAATCACTTGCAAAGAATCAACCAGTTGTGTATGAAATGACAAATGGTTATTTTAAAGGGCGGCAAGGGATGTCCTGAGTATTGAGGGGATTATGAGTTAAATCTTGATATGTTGAAGCCCTGGATATGAAAGGATAAGCTTTCAAAGTGAGCATGTACAGCTGCTTGTACTTGCTCACTAACCCTTCCAACATGGGTCCCGTGGGCATTCCCCCGCAGCATCAAGCACATCGCTGAGGCAGGAGGAAGACATGCTGGATGCAGAGTAGCAATGAACCAGGGATTGCTTTCCTGTATGCACATGGTGTCTTGACTGAGTTCAGCCTGCTCCTTCTCACCTGGTTGCCATTTTTGTCATAAGATTGAATATGGAAATGTTAGTGCGAAATACTTAGACTGCAGTGCGCTGTATGCTTCTGACCTTACAATACTTTCTCTCTATATGAAGACCTCTATATCATTGTCTGCTGTTTCTGGGCATTTATTCAGGGCTCATGAACACAGGAGAAGACAATTATTGTGTAACACCAGTCCAATGGCTCTTGCTCTCCTACAACACGGTACAGAAAGAGGAGTTAGAGATCAAAGGCTGCAGAACTGAACTAAAATGCACCGTATGTCTTTAGCATAATATTTTAACATGAGAGAACACATGATCCTCTTGTCCTAAGGAAAGATTGATAAGAGACTTGAGGTTGGCATTATGCTAGCCCCAAGGGAATAGTAGCGGTGAATTTGCATAACAAAGATAAAGTTGCATAATCGTTTCCATTCTAATTCATTTTCAGTTAGCAACTTCTTGAAATTTTCAGTTTTCAGGCTGAAAATTTCTGGGCTTGTTTTCAACCTGGAAAAAAGCGTATGTACATGTGTAAAAATATTTAAGCCAAAAAATACTAAGCTGTCTCTGCATTTGATAGGAAAAAAAAGAGAAAACATTTTTCCCATTACAATTATTTTTTATAATTCCTTCTATAAATGTTGATAGAGAAGAAACAGCTGGTTTTGCATGTTGAAATGTGGCTTGGGAATAGCCTTTGCAGAGCAGTGTCTTTCTTTGTTAGAATAATGCCATAAATCTGTTCTAACCTTGTAAGTTTGGGGTACAGGAACACCACCATCAGGGAGCTGAGCTACAAACAATTTCTGAAGTGCAGCTCTTCACTTAGAAGTGGCTGTGAAAAATTCCCGCACTGAGGCGAAAGTAATAAACAACATAGTTTGTGCTGAGCCTCCATAGTCTGCAGTTAAGGAAGGTTCACTAGTGATGCCTAATTAAAAGCATAATAAATATATAGAATTGTAGAATGGCTTAGGTTGGAAGGGACCTTAAAAATCATTGAGCTCCAATCCCCTGCCATGGGCTGGTTGCCTCTACCAGCTTAGTCTGCTCAGGGGCCCATCCAACCTGGCCTTGAGCTTTTCCAGGATGGGGCACCCACAGCTCTCTGGGCAGCCTGTGCAGGGCCTCACCACCCTCTGAATAAAGAGTTTCCTCCTAACATCCAACCTAAATTTCCCCTCTTTTAGTTTAAAGCCATTCTACCTTATCACTATCAGACCGTGTAAAAAGTCAGTCCCCTTTCTGCTTGTATACTTATTACACTACATAATATATAATAATATTTTTATATATTATGCTTCTTGTATTAATATTATAAACATATTACTTTGAAATGTTTTTGTTTTTTTTTAATTAGGAATTTATTATAATTACAAAACAATATTGCTTAGGAAATTCTGAGTTGAAGGGAAGGATTTCCTGCTGAATAGCTGAGCCTGCATAGCTGCAGCTTTACATTGGATAGCTGGGGCTGTGACCATAACCTCTCATCAGCTTTTGCACCTCCTCAGTCTACAAGATGAAGAGAAACATTATCTCATCTCCCGACATTGTCTCATGGGGGTCATCCTCTGCTGTGTGAGGCAAACCGTGTGCTGGGCTGATGCTGTGATATCATAGCCAGGCACGTCCCATGCATGAGGGCTGACCTCATGTGAGCTGCTGCTGTTCTTTTTTGTTTGAGGATTTTTTTTTTTTTTTTGGGGGGGGGGGGGGG
>JAOWBP010002392.1:54631104-54650767 GCA_028571105.1 Tragopan temminckii
TGTTGGTTCGATTTCACAGAATCAGAGAATGGCCAGGGTTGGAAGGGACCACAAGTTTCGTGAATCTCCAACCCCCCTGCCACATGCAGGGCAAAGCGGCTCTGAAGGTGGTGGAAAACAAAAAGAAAGCTTAGCCATAAGCGTGATACAGTTTCTATTACTGAGATAACTTGGCAGGTGAAATATCTCAGCGCCGTGCGGTTTAAGGACGTGGAGCAGCTGATGCCCTGTGACGTCCGTCAGCCTCACGCCTGCTTTTTAGTCTGGAATCTGGAGCGGCCAGGGTTTAGCTGTGGGGTGAGGAGAGCTTAGCTGTCACTGCTTTCTTGCTTGTTAGAAACCTCTTCCCGGAGGAAAACTCGTTTGCTGGAATGTTGTGGTAAAATCAGATAGCTTTTGTGCTGTAATGCTCTGTGCTTATAGTATCTTCAGTACTTTTAATGGAGCGTTAATCCATTATTAATATGGTATTTTATGGTGTCATTTTTTTCATGGAATCGTTAAGGCTGGAAAAGACAACTGAGGCTGTCCAGTCCAACCATCAACCCATCTCCACCACGTCCCTCAGTGCCACATGTCCACGTTTCTTGAGTTCCTCCAGGGACAGTGACTGCCACTTCCCTGGGCAGCCTGTTCCAATGCCTTGTGTCTATCTCAGAGTGGTTATTATGTGGTGTTTTGCTCTACTTACCTCATCTCCTTTGCTTTACATGTCAGTAATCTAAGATTAAGTTAAAGCTAAGTGCTTCTAGGAATCCTAAATGTTCTTCCTGTACAGATCAAGCTGCTTACACTTTGTGGGGACTTACTTCCTGTCAGCAAATCCCTTATTGCAATAACAGAACACAGCTATTCTACATTACAAGCTTTCATTTTAATGTCTTATTAGATTTAAAGCATTCTGATGGCATTTTTTCCATAAGGAATATGTGTGTGCATATCTTTTCTGACACTCACTTTCCCTACTTCCCAAGCAACTCATCCTATTGCAAATTTCTTAAGTTAACAGTGTTGAGTATGGTGAGCTGTATTCATCTTGCTCAGACATGTCTGGATTTCTGTCCTACCCCAGAGGCCAGAAGCATGGACTTTGCTCTTTTCTGAAGAAAGTGAGTATTTCACTTCAGGGCTGGGTTGCTCCCAGGTGCTGCGATTAGAACATAGATTCAGTGTAACATATAGAGATCTTGTAGTCAGAACTAGCCAAGCTCAAATTAAGTTATTCTCTAGAATGCTCTGGTGACATCTGTGTTTCCATGTGCCCATTCACATTCCAAATGGCAATATGACAAGAGTTGTTGGAGTCAGCATGTTTTCTTTCATATGGTAACTATGGAGTTTTGTTCTTTGCCCTTTCCTTGGAATTAATGAGTCCTAGCTGGAAGACGAATAAAGTTAAATGAAAACGTCTTGCTCTTACAGAGTTTTATCACAGAAACTTAAAGCCAACTTTGATCTTTTCCATGTCATCTCTCTTTGTTCTATGAGCACCTGTCTGTAGCAGATAATACCCTCTGCCAGTAGGACTCCCATTTTTCACACATGTGCTTTGTGTACTTTCTGGCACTGAGGCAGAAAAGCATTATGATTCTGGGGCTCATCTGTGAAGATCCTGAATGCTGCTGGCTTTCTCAGCTGTTCTTAGGAGCGCCTTTTTGGTAGGGCTTGATTCACAGCTCAAGGAATTCAGCCACTGATCAGAATGCCTTCACAGGTTCCCAAGGCTGGTTTGTGAACCAGAAGGGCTGTCTTTCCCCTGGCTCTTTCTTGCAGTGACAGCAAGTGTCTGTTAGGGTTACATATAACTTGAGATGGGTAAATCCTTTCCCTTTGATTTTCTAATGCCATAACTTTAATGACATCAAAGCCCACTTAGCACAATACATCCAATCATTGTTGAGAGTGTTCTTTGGTAAGTCAACTTTTTTTTTTTTTTTTTTTGCCCTCCTCTCTTCTCCTTCTGTTGCGCCTTTTGATGTCCCTACCCGATTTCAGAGATTCTCTTCCTGTAATAATTAGGCTGTGTTGCTGGGAAATGCTTTTGCCAGTCAGATTTGGTACTTTTTCTCAGGTATGACTACCTCTACTTCAGTTTCTCTTATAGGTTGTATCTTAGCTTTGATGTTGGAAAAGTTGACCAGTAACCTTGAAAATGGATCTTAAACCCTGCCATCTCTTGGAATTGACCAGAAGTAGTGTAGTAAGTGGTAATCCATCTGGGTCATCTAACACTGTGTTGTTGTGGAGTCATGTAAAAAACTGCATTTGCTTTCAGTGAGGTTGTTCAGAGTTGCAGTTGTTTGTCCAAAGGACTCAGAAACCTGTCAGGCAATTGAACAGGCATTACCTTGCATTTCACAAAGTTTGGTTGTATGTGTGGGCAGTTTGCTTGCACAGGTATGGAGATGTCAGCCATGTTACAGAAGGGCTTCCTGCCTGTTTTCCCATTTTATCCTATGAGTCAGAAGATTACAGATTGAGAGAAATGTGGAGAACATGCCATGTACTTTGATGCCTGTTGGAACAGGATGAGGTTTTTTTGGACTTCAGTACTTCACTTGTGATTGTCGAAGGAAAAGCTCCTCTTTCTTGGATGTTTGAGATGAACAGTCATCCCAAGTGTGAATGTGCTTACAATAAAAATCCAGTTGCTTAACAGCAGTTTCTTTATTGTGTTTTTATTGGTAGCTGCTTCTTAGTAAGACTGGTCTTTTTAAATCACATTTGTGTACAATTCACTATATGGATGAATGTTTTTCTGAATTCAGAATGAATGCTAATTAATTGGTGTTTTTCTAGGTAACTTGGGAGATCGCGCTTGTCTTAGTTGTACATCCCTGAGGTTGGCAAACAAAATGTAAGTAAATACGAAACATTTTTTCTAAACTCAAAGCTGTACCAAACTATTGGTTATTATACTATAATGAAACACTGGTTTCACTTCTGTAATCAAAGTGTGAAAATACCAGCTTTGTCCTGTTATTGACAGACATAAGGAAGTCTGAGAATAATTCTCTTCACCTGATTGTATATGGGAGAAAGAAAGTGGTATCTTTTCCTTTTTCATCCATTTTCACTCTCTTTGTTTCCTTAAGATGTGAAAGCAATGGAGTATAATTTTTCTGTTCTTGCCTGATTCCAGGTGACATAATGGCATATCATGGGTTCTATGCATCCTTTCTCCGTGGAGTTCCATAGTGTCTTAAGCATTCAATCAAGGCTAGTTTGAAATACATGGTTGTCAGTTAGGAACTTTGTCACTTGAGCTGTATCTTGGTCAAACCGAGGCAGTGTACTGTATATTACAGCCTTGACTGAGGCTCACCGAGGAGATGATGGTCTCTTTTGCAAGTAAATCCAGTTGTTCTGTGCTCTTATGTCACGTAAGGAACTGGATGAGAGAGTCCATTCTCCTTCTGGCCTGCCTTACAAGTCATATTTATGGATATGAATTTTCTAATGCTTTTTCTTGGAATATTAAAATATGTTGTCTATTTTATTTAGTCTGACTGTTCAGTAAACAGTGACCATTCCTCAGTTTTGTAAGATTCTATTTTATCGTAAGGGTGTGTCTTGCTGTCTGATACAAAACATGATTCCTTTCTTCTTCAGTCTTGTTAGTTCTGTATCACTTACTACGTAATTAGTTATGAGAGGTTTTAATATACAGAGCTTTTACAAGTCTCAGTTGGCTTTTTTTATAGATTGCTATGAGGTCTCTCTTTGGGAAGCATAAAAACTGATTTACTTCTGTAATATTAACAGAATGTTGCGACAGAAATCACTAATTTTTAGGTTGTGAGTTGGTTGGTTGGTTTTGAGAAGCTCTTGTGCTGAAAGCTGCTGTTACTGTGATGTTGCTCCTTAAAATAAAATAAACTGATGCCTGCACACAGCTCAGATCCAAAGCAGGGGACTCCAGTAATACCAGTACTGAGGAGAGCTTGGGAAAGAAGCTCTGTGTCCAAGATCTTATATTGGAAGCGTGTTTAAGGAGACACATTTCCTTGTGTCTTCTAATGTGTATCTACTGTTTCTTATTAAGAAATTACTTACTGTTATTAAATAACACTTTCCTTCTGACTTCACTTTGCATTTAAGATAAGAAAAAGAACCACATTCTGTTAGTCCTGTGTGCATCACCTCAGAACCACAGTTCAAGTTCATGTGTAAAGTTTCTTCTGAAAACAGAAAACAAGATCTGGGGAGAGAGAAAGGGAGTAACTCCAATGAAACCAGATCTCTCTGATGCTAATACTCTTTCCCTAACTGAGTACCTGACCCAAGCCTACAGTCTGCAGTATCTTAACTGTTTTGTTTAAATAAAAGAAATAATAGAAGGGGCTTTATGTTACTTATGGTTTTACAGATTTATTTTCAAGTGGAAAGCACTTCTGTTTGCTGCTTTTCATTTAACTTGAGTAAAATAAGTTACCTTTTCCAAGTAGTTTAAAGGAGAATCCACTGCAGGTTGGATTTCTTCAGGTTTTTTTTTGTTTGTTTTGGTTTTGTTTGGTTTTTGTTTGGTGGATGTTGTTGCTTGTTTGATTTGGCACGCAGTAGAGCAAAACGCTGCTTTCAGGTTCAGACATCCTGATCTTGAGATTTGTAAATAAATCTCATTGAATAATAAGTGGTGTATACATATATGTTTCTCAACCGACACACCATGTATTAGTTTTTGAATGCTCTTTCTTCTTTTCTTTTGAAGGACTGTACACTTTAAATATTGCACTAGTGTCGCTCCTGTTTACGCGTACTCCAAAAAAGATCACTACTGCTGTTGGACTAAAGCATCGGAACGAACGTACTTTACTCTTATGAGCTCTACTGGCTCATGGATGCCCCTGGCAGCCATGGGTGTTTTAGGACCCAAGTATCTTCCAGTTAGGTGGTGGCATTCTTCACGTTCTCTTCAAGATGACTCCATAGTTGAAAAGTCCCTGAAGTCCTTAAAGGACAAAAACAAGAAGTTGGAAGAAGGAGGTCCTGTATATAGTCCAACAGAAGTGGAAGTTGTGAAAAAATCTATTGGACAGAGGATTGTGGATGAGCTAAAGCACTATTACCATGGTTTTCGATTACTCTGGATTGACACAAAAATAGCTGCAAGGATGCTCTGGCGAATACTACATGGAAATACATTGTCACGTCGAGAACGGAGACAGGTACTGAGTAAATACCAATTTCATTTTAGTATCCTTAATGATTGCTCCATTTTATTTAACCTGAACTCATTCTTTGTTGCGTTTTGTTCCTAGAGTTGAAATGGCTTTGTGAATTTCCCTCCTTTGCCTCATGTAGACACTAAGAACTTCTGATTTGATTCCCAACTGTTGTAAGTCTTGTCCCCCGGTATAGCTCTTTGAACCTGCCATTAAAACAACAAAATATTCTGTTTAGAGATGTGACTATTCTGTTTCTAAATGATACATGAGCATATATATCTTCTCTTGCTCTGTGTCAGGAGGAAAAAAAAAGTTGGAGATAAATTTTTTTGCTAGTTAGAAAAGCAGATTTCTCTGCTTTGACATAGGAGCAGCAACTGTGGTTTCTTCTCAAGTTCCCATCCAGTTACATGTGTAAACATGATGGCTTTCTCGATTTTTATGTTTTTAGCTGAAAAGATGGAGGCAAAACTTCTAGCAAAGGTTGGTTTTGTGCCAACTTGGTTGTAAAAGCAAAACCAAAACCAGAAAATAAAGTAGAAGATGTAGTTTAACTTCATGGTTAATAGCGTGGTATTATTTTTGTTTCAGTTATAAATGTGTTTGTGGGATAGTCCTACTCCAAACAGACAACTTGAGAAAAATCTTTGTTTTATACTTCTGTTTTCCACATGTCATGCAGCTTACAGTCTTTGAAATTGTGTGAAGGTGACAATTTTAAAAAAGCTTTAAAGAATTTTTGAGAAGAGGAAAACTGAATGCATGTGGTATTCAAGTTCACCAGGTCATTGGTAATATATTAAAGGCACTGATTTAGTTCTTGCTGTGCTGCTTTTTTTAGACAATAAACAGCTTATACAGGTAATCAGATCTGACTTCTTTTAAACACTTCATCTGGTATTGAAAAAATTGTGGTGGATGAGATATTGGAGAATAAAATGTGTATGTATTCTGGCAGCAGGAGTGGTTGGTGTCTCTGGTGATTAAGTATAAACGTCTGCAGATTGGTATGCTACAGAGGCAATGTGTTAGATTTACATCTGCATGTCTAAAAACGTTCCTAAACGTTCAAAAATATGAATGCTTTAATGATTTATTGATAAGCTTAGCTGCATAATCGAGCATTTTCATGGATAATTTGAGAACAGCACATCTCAGTGAACTGTACAGAAATGTTTCTTTTTGTATATCCACCAGATCTGACAAATGACAGAAAGGTATCTGTGGCGGTTTTCATCATTTGTTATGTCTGGGCTCTCTCTGCAGCAGCAGTGGTTGATGGCATTTGGTCTCAGCATCTTCATACTACTTATTTTTGTTCTACTCTTTAATGCTGGTGTAAGAGTGTATTTGGCAGCTGAGCCAGCTGAAGCGTTGCTCAGCAATAAATTTAAAAGTGTATGCTGACATAAGACAGGGGATTATGTAGTGCCAAAAAAGAGCAGCTGAGGAGAGCAGGGGAAACGAGGACAGCAGGACCTTTGGAAGTTCTTGTTCAGGGCTCTAGAGTACTAGGAAGACCAAACAAGAGCAATTAATTCACAGATGTTCCAGTCCTGCCTTATGGAAGACCATTGGCTTTTCTGCCTGTTTCAGATCTGCTGAGCCATACTTCTGAGAAATTACACAAACAGGAAAAAAGAAATCCCACAGAAGTATTTCTGCTGAAAGATGAGAAGTGTGTACTAGAAGGCTTGAACAGTCAGGAGAAATGTGTTATCTTTGGATGAGCATGCCCTATCCAGTCAATAGAGGAATTTATTCACTAGATTCCTCTTCAGTGCTGGCATCCAGTGAGTGTGCAGCTGTCTTTCTCATAGTTGTGTAGTTGTTTGGCCTTCCTGAATTTTATTTATTGCAGATGAAAGCTTCCACTGTTGATTCTCTTATTTAAAATAAAACAGAAGTTTCTTGCATAGATGAAGTTGGTGTTTACATTGATAAAGCTTCTCTAATGATGAAATCTGGGCATTCCAGTTCAGAAATTGTAGGGAAAAATAATTTGAAGAACTACAGCTGTTTTACTTTCTCAGTCTAAGCCGTGCACATTCTTCATACAGAGGTAGAGGATGTCCTGCCTCTGGTATGGAAGAGTCGTGGTAGGCCTTGAACCCAGGCCAGTGAGGAGCAAACTGGTCTACAGCTGAACGAAACTCTTTGCACGTGCTTCTTTAAAGCCTTATTTAGATTTGTTTCAGCACAGTTTGTTTTTTTTTTTTTGTTTTTAAATCAGATCATCCTTAAATTGTAGTGTGACAACTGATTTTAAAGAAGTCTTAAATCTCTGATGCCAGGTATGTAAGAGTTGTGCCTGAAATTCTTAGTATTTGAAGTGCGTACTGCTTTAAATGTCATAAACCATGTCTGAACCAACAGTCCAAGAAAAATCTTATCTTCACTCAAACTGACAAATGAGTTATTTCTGCTTGCCTTTTCCTTCCTCTTTGGAGGCAATAATGGAAAGATATCTGTGTAATCTAACCACATTAACAAGCAATTGCAGCGTGGTTAATGCAAGGGAGCTATTGCTTATGTAAACCAAAACTCAGTTACAAAATTCTGTTTGTACAATTGCTGGCAGGCTTTAGATTCAACAGCATCACTTATGTACACTGAGATGATAAGTCAGGAAAAATTAAATGTGTAAAATATACTGACTGTTTAAAAACTAATTTCTCTAATGATGCTTTTTGCAGCAGGGATGTTGAGGGCATTAAATGCTATAGAATTGGTGGCAAATATATTGGTTCTGCAGAGCCTTTTGTCCTGCAGAAGAGTGAAGAGTGGAGTGCTGCAGTACATGAGCTGTAGCAGCAGATACGGAGCAATCACAAGTTCTTCATGCTGCTGCCAAGCAATGTGTGGAATCATGCATCATTGTATTCGGTTTCTGTGCAGAGCTCTTAGTGCAGGTCTGTGATTTATGTAAGCTGATCCAGGACTGTGCTGCTGCAGCCTGGCTTGGCGCTTTAATGCAAGATCTTCACCTTGCCTACTCTGTCTCCTTTTGTTTTGCACTGATCTGCATCTTGTGTGTGTGTTCATGGGTTAGTTTTAGCTGGATCGGAGATGTGCCTGCTAGTGCACATTTAATATAGCATCTCAGGTTAACTTAATCTAGTTGTAAAACTGCTTCCTTAGATTTGGATTTCGTCTTAGATGAGTACCTTCAGTGTCTAAATATAGAGAGTGGGTAGAAATAGGAACAGTATATCTCATTCTGTATATTTTTTTGAAGTTTTTTTCCCAGGGAAAATGTCTGTTCTTCTGGCTCTTAACATTCTCTTCTGAACTTTCTTACATCCTTTTGAACTCTCTGGTTGTCATTTATCTGCTATTGTTGGAGTGAATGGAAATGCCTTTGAGTCTGCAAACAATGGACAAAGCTTCATTTCTGGGAAACTGCATTTTTTTTATGTAGAAAGAAAAATGCCAGCCTTTACATCTGCAAAGCTTGTGCTCAAACTGCAGATAATAATTTTGGATGGTTTTATGCTGAAAAAATGGATTAAAGCTGTATTGGTTTTGTACTCTAGCAAAGCTGTTCTGTAGCAACATGCAGCCTGTATTGGCTGTTGCTCTCCAGATTGGCACAAGCCGTGGGGAATGGATGCAGGGGGAAACACATTTACTTGTGTGGTAGCATTTCTGTTGCTATTTTTTGCCAGTCATAACTGTGTTTATTAAGTCATAGTGGTGACTGACAATGCTGGGACAGTAGTGCATTTCTGGCCTCCAGTCTCTGATTTAGAAACTGATGTTATTCTCAGGAACTGGTTATTTATGTTATAAAACAAGATTAGTCAAACAGCACAACCTCTAATATAAACCAAATTATTAAGCTCCACAGTTGTAAAAAATTTGATTATAGGCTGTACAGCCTAATACATACAGTTGTGGGTGTACAGAAATCAAAAGGATGATTTTTATTTCAGGCCATTCACAACTCAGTAACTAATGCAGCTGCCTGCTCCAGAAAAGCCATGATTTAAAAACAACAACAGAAAAAAAAACAACAAAACATCCCTCTACAAAGCAGAGCTCATTACCCTGGATTTAAATGTATGTTACAATTGTTGGAAGGCAGAAGGGAGGAGCCCTTCATTTTGGTCTTGATTACTCAGTCCGCAGCAGCTCATGCATGTAAGAAGTGGTGGAGCACAAATAAAGATGAATAAAAGAGGTTAAGCAGATTTAACAACAACAAATGACCACCTCCTGTTTTCAGGTGCTTTTAAGAGGTTTAAATGAGATACTTGCTCAGTAATCCTATTGAGACACAGTGAAGGTTTTGAAATGCTTTCTATAGTATTGAAAATGGTGACTTGGTGCTCTGTAGCATATAGTAACTATAAGAAAAAGATACCAAAAATTGACTGACTTCCTCACATTCTCTTTTTGTGTTATTTTATATTTCCTTTCTAGCAAATACAGGTGTTAGTGTTAAGCAGCTGAGAACATCAAGGATTTTTAAAGAAATATATCAAACTTTGCTTATCTGTACGTTTATTTCTTCCAGTTTCTTCGGATATGTGCTGATCTCTTCCGCTTGGTTCCTTTCCTTGTTTTTCTCGTTGTCCCATTTATGGAGTTCCTGCTTCCAGTAGCTCTAAAGTTGTTCCCTAATATGCTTCCCTCTACGTTTGAGACAAAGTCTAAAAAGGTAAGTCTGAATTTGTGATCCAGGAAGATGTTTGGAAGAACTTAAGCTTATGTTGTGAATGTTATCTGAACGTATTTTATGCCTGCTGTACCTGTTTGTAGAATCTTACAATAAAAGCAGTCATTTAATTCTTGGTTGTAGGATGAAGTGTTTTCTTCTGAAAAATATGGTGTTATAAGCAACAAGCATTGTAGTGGTTCATTTTTATTTTATGGTGTAGGAAAATGCATGTGTTGTTATAGTCCAGATCATAGTTTACAAGTTATTTTAGTCTGTAAAGATTTCAGCAAGAAGATTTGACAACTTACATTCAATTGATAGTGAGCTCTTCTAATGATGTGTAGAGCTTTATATTGCTGTATAAAATCATAACATATTACTACTAAATAAATAGGTTTTTTTTAAAGCCAAATTAAAACTTTAAATGAGTTATCAAGAGATAAGGAATAGAGAGATCTACATGAGCATTATTGGTAGCTATGCATTTCAGTAGGGTTAGGCAGTCAGGATTTTAAAGCAAACAGTGCTTCAGTATTTGCTGAATTATGTTTCAGTTCTTTGTTATGTATGTATGGAAGAGAAAATTGTTTTTTAAAATATAAACAGGAAAAAAAAACTGCTTAATTTATGGAATAAAAACAGGAAATAATGTTCGAAAGTTACATATGAACAACTAAACTTGAAATGTGTTTTTGTAAGATTGAGAGGAATTTTAATGCTGATCACCCCAAATGATCTAGTACAGACCTGTGTTCTGAGTATTTTTTTTATTCTAGTATTTGACCTAAATAATGTTTTAGCTGCATCCAACACTTATTTTAGGTCATTATCGAAGGTGACTATAATCAAAGTATTGGTGAATGTTTTTTGTCTGTCTTCATGTTGTTTTGATGGGTGCATGTCAGCAGTAGTAGGTGAGGCCTTAAGATATACTTTCCTGTTGGCATTGCATCTTGAGCTTCATGGAGCTTCCAGCTGGTTGACCTGTCTTTCAGTGTGATTTGGTGATCTTTGTGTACATGTCCTCTTGTGAAGTGTGTTGTACACTGTTTTGAACTTCTGCTGCAAATAACTCGTCTGAGGCTAGAAGTTATCGTATTTTAGCACAGATATTTCTGGATGAAATCTAAAAACCAGTGTTGTTTGTTTTTTTCTTTTTTTTGCTTGTTTGTTTTTAACAGGAGGAAAGATTAAAGAAACAACTGAGAGTAAAGCTTGAATTAGCTAAATTCCTTCAAGATACAATTGAGGAGATGGCCTTAAAAAATAAGGCAGCTAAAGGAAATGTTACAAAAGATTTTTCAACATTCTTTCAAAAGGTAATTGTCTTTTTTTTTTTAAAGCGTTTTTTTTTTTTGTTTGTTCCAGCCCCCTGCTATGGGCAGGCACATCTCCCTCTAGACCAGGTTACTCAAAGCTCCATCCAGCCTGGCTTGAATGCTTCCAGGGAGGGGGTATTCTTTTCTTCTTGTCTCTTTGTTCTTTAGTTAATTCAGACATCGAAAAGATAACACATGCAGTGAGTGTAGTTTTTGGCCTGTTTTTATGAACTCTGGGTATGAAATGTGAAGAAAAATTGTTATTTCCTGATTGCCTGACGAAAACTCAGTGGGGGAAGTGTAAAATTTGCCCCCCTCTTTTTTTTTTTTTTTTGTTATATTTAATCCCGTGTATAAAAATGTTGTGTTTTAAAAAAAAAAAAAAAAGTTTCTGTGCTGCTGAAATCCTTCATGATTGTGACTAGAACTTGGGATTTTCCTGATATGTTTGGTACAAAATTTCTCTGTTAGCAAGCAGTTGCTGGAATAAAGATTGAACGTCAGATATCTGCCTCCAAAATTGACTGTCTTCAGGTTGTTAGTGTTTCCTTTCACTGAGTTGGAGGTAAGCTGTTCTCTGGGGAGATGAAGAATACCTTCCTAAATCTTCTCAGCATAGGATTCATCTCCATCCACATACATTCCTGATTTCTGTAGTCATGGGGCTGTCAAGACAATAACCATCTGCTACTGCTAGAGGGTGGGAGTATGGCTGGGAGTTCTAAGCACTGAAAAAGGCACGAAACTCCAGGTATTTTAGACTGGGCTTGTCAAGCTTGAGCTCTTCCTGAGAATAAAGTTTTTAGAAGATGAGGTAATAAGTTGATGGCAGCAAATGGGTTGCCTCAGATAATGGTAGTGTGTTGAAAGGTTGTGCAAGTATCTGCTTGCAGAGGCCATGTACTTGCAAACTTATTTGCAGTCATTTGTTTCTATTCTTCTTCATGTGCAGAAGATCTTGATTGGTTAGTTATAATGACTAGCAGCTGAAACATGCCTCTAGTCCTTATGTCTGTGGACTCTGGGGAACATGCCACTGTTATGATTCATATTTGGAGCATTTCATTTTTATTTGAAACAACTTCTCAGAATTTAAATTCAAAGGTTGATTTCTATGGAAATTAACATGTATCACTCCACACTTGCTAGGGGGAGTTCCAACTTCTTGTGATGACTAAAAAGAAGCTTCAGGATCTGCTTTCCTTATGTGTGGGTGTGCTTTTTATGACCATAACTTTCTCATTTGTGCTACAGAGATGAACTTTATTGATGTCATTTTGCTGTAATAAGAAATACAAAAGAAAGGTGAAATGTTTCCCCATCTTTCTGCTGTTCTCTCTTGCCGCTTCTGCGGTGAAGTATTTGCCATAAGCCATGAATTACAGTCATAACATGTTTCCTTCAGAATTCCAGAACTTACCTGCCTTGCTTTGGAACTCATGATGAAGTTTGTGTGCACTCTCAGGAAATAGGCTTTTTTCCTTTTCTGTACAATCATAGGATCATTTGAATTGGAGAGGACCCCTTAAAGACCATCTAGTCCAACTCCCCTGCAATGAACAGGGGCACCTACAGCTCCATGGTGCTCAGAGCCCCATGCAGCCAGACTTTGAGTGTCTCCAGGGATGGGGCATCTACCACCTCTCTGGAAGGAAGAGAGATGATAGATGAAGAAACTAGTGTTGTTGTATCTAATCTAAATCTCCACTTTTTTTAGTTTGAAGCAAATGCGGTTCTGGAGAGAGCTTAGGTAGGTGAAAATTAGTGTTTCATAGGGACATGAAGGTCACAGAAATTTTGCCATTTGAAATCACAGTGTGCTTCTTGGTGTATCTTCAGAGAGAGGTACTTTCAATGTGCTTTTATGTTTACTAAGTATGGTTTACTAAGTATGTGACTCCTGTAGCTACTGTTTATCCTCTCAGATATTTTGAGTTATCTCAAGGCAGTGCCAATTCAGAGAGAGCTACTCATTAGTGTACACATGCATCTAATTGTTGGTTTTGATGGGTTTTATCTAGACATGTATACTACACATTGCTGTTGGAAACTGTTAATATCATCAATACCGTTTGTTTGCCTTTTATAGGAAACAGATACTTTTGGAAACAAAAATTCTTCCATGTCTTCCTTTTATCCCATTTCCTATTAGCAAAACTGATGCAAAGTACCTGACAAGTGAAAACAGTTTTTGCTGTTCAAAATAATGCTCAATTGTGAGATTTGTTTTGAAAAGCTTTATCTATACCTGCTTTTCTTACAGATCAGGGAGACTGGTGAAAGACCCAGTAATGAGGAGATCCTGAGGTTCTCGAAACTATTTGAAGATGAGTTGACTCTGGACAATCTAACCAGGCCTCAGTTGGTGGCACTTTGTAAATTGCTGGAACTTCAGTCAATTGGGACAAATAACTTTCTCCGCTTCCAGCTGACTATGAGGTTGAGAAGTATAAAAGCAGATGACAAAGTGAGTCATTGTAGATATGTACTGGTTAATAATGTTTATGTGTAAGAAGAGAAAATTGGTGTGTGTGTGTATATACATAGTTTTCCTAGGCATTTTTGTCTCCTTATTTTGAGCTAACTTGCAACAAAAAAGCTTGGACTGCAGTGTAATGTTTGCTGCTGTTTGGTGAATAGTGGAGGCTGCTTTCTGTTACCACAGCAGCCTCTAGTGGCTATTCTAAAAATGCAGGCTTCTGAGTGTGCAGTGGTGGTTCTTCAGATTTGAGCAGTTACACATTGAAGTTTATTTTATGTTTTGTGCAGATGATTGCTGAAGAAGGAGTTGACACCCTGACTGTTAAAGAACTGCAGGCAGCATGTCGTGCACGAGGAATGAGAGCCCTTGGTGTGACAGAAGAACGTCTCAAGGAACAGCTTAAACAGGTATGTTTTTGCAAGACTGTATACACAGACTTAATTGCTAACTATGATTTTTGTTATCATTCTGGTAAAATCATTTTGCTTCTCTTCTTATTAAAGACTTGGCTAAAATAGTCTTCTTAATAAGCTTTTGTCATACTTTTGTAAGTACATAAGTGGTAGACTTGTGGCTTTTAGCTAGGTCGTAATGTTTTGATGATGATGTTTAAACATATTCAAAATATGTTTTCACTTATGCCTCTTTGTCTTGTGAATTATTGCTACTAATCTATAAAGTGTGTTTCTCCTGGTAAATCTTGGAGAAAAGAAATCTTATCTTTTGGTTACCTGATTCAGAAGAAAATGCATATGAAAAAAAATATTCTTCTTCAGATGCTTCTTCAATGCAATCACTGTATTTCTTTATTGTTACAGCCTGTAGTTTCTGTATTAGGATATTTATCAATAACTAGAGGTTAAAAAAAATTAGTGTTTGCACTTTTTTTGTATGCGTGTGTAAATTTATAAGAAGAGAAAGACTTCTAAAAGCTGAAGGCTTTTGTTTTATGTATTTCATTTATAGTGGCTAGATCTGCACTTGAACCAGGAAATCCCTACTTCATTGCTCATTTTATCCAGGGCCATGTATCTTCCAGACACGCTTTCTCCAGCTGATCAGCTCAAAACAACACTTCAGACACTACCAGAGAGTGTTGTAAGTGTGATTTATACTATATGTAACTAACTTCCAGTACAGTCACTGAAAATCTGCTTAGAGGAGAAAATCTGTTTGATCTCTTTTTTTTCCTTGAAAAGCTTAAAAAAAAAAAAAAGGGGGGGGGGAGGAGTGGAGGAGGGAGAGGTTTACACGGATGATGTTAAAACATAGAATTGGGCTGTGGATAAGGCAATATTTTGTTGCACAAGGGTAGAGAGTAATAGTGTAGGAAAGTACAGCATGCACTTCTTATACCTAGTTATGCTGTAGGCAATACAATGGTGCTGAGGTGGAGTGTTTGTAGGCTCTCTACTGCTATGTTAATTATGGTTAATAAGAGATGGATGTGAAGTTTTAATTACATATGGATTTTTTTTTCTGAATATTGGTGGTTGTTCTAGATGAATTCAGTCTCACGTAGGGATGGGATTTCTCAGGCCATATTTAAGAATGGAGGGTGAAAGTGATCGCAGTTTTCTGCTTCATGAAGAACAGAGGTGGAAATGTTCATAAGTGAGATTCTGTTATGGCTGAAATACTGCATTAACTTGGAAGTTTGTAAGGTTTTATTGTTATGTCAAAAGAATGAGAATCCAGCTATTTCCCTTTTAGGCTTTTTAGGGCAATGCTATCTTAAAATTTTTTGAAAGTTAAATATGAGGCATGGCAGACTGAGATATCTCTCTTGGCTTTACTAGTTTCCTTTTGGCACTAGAAAATATCGTGGTTTGCTCAGTTACTTATGTGAATTTGGCTTTGTCCAAAAATAGTGTGTGGATAGAATTACCGTATCTTCTTCACAAGACTTGCATTTTGTTTCACCAAATGTGTTCTTTTGACTTATTTTTCCAATGTTACTGTTCAGACTTTTGGTTTGTGGAAGAAAGAGATCTACTGAAATAAATCATTTTCACTAGTTGGATTTGTTGTTTTTTTTTTTTTTTCTTTAATGGGAGTTCTTTCTTTTTTATCATAATGGGAAGTAGTTATCACTTAAAAATAAATGTTAAAATTAGTTCTATTCTGTTTCTTGTAATTCAGAAAAAGAACGTTTCATGGGGTTTTCAAATATATTTATTGGAGGACCACATAAAAAGCTAAAGAACTGTTTTTCTTGGCCTACCTTATTTATGAAAACTGTAGTTTATTCAGTGTTAAACTCAGCTAGTAGTTGAAAATGAGTGCACAACTGTTTACATTTAGATCTCTTCAAGACTGATTTTTTTCTCTGATAGAGTTCTCAGAATGTTTCAATCTGAGTGAACACACTGAACTTTCATTTATGCAGATTCCTATTCTACTGTATAACGTACAACTAAGAATTCTATGCATCTCTGTAAATTTAACATACTAATTTAGTTCCTGAACATAGAGGCCATAAACCAAACTTACATAGCGTGTAGACAGAATTAGAAACTGCAAATTAGAAATGGCAAAAGCGAAACTTGTAATCCAGACAAGTTCAAGAAATACATTTAATTCAGTGTTTTATGATGAGAATGTTGTGTAGAGAGAGACTATTTGAAAAAAATATATCGGTGCTCTTGAGAGAATGAAGAATAGATTACATTTTCAGAATGGGGAAATCATATTTTCAAAGAGAATTTTTTTCTGAAAAACTGAAAAAAATAAGACAACTTTCTGCAATTTCAACTGTATTCATTAGCATTCCTATACTACCTGTCTCAGTGATATTTGAACTTTTTGGCATTATATCAACGCACAGAGACTTTTATATACTTCTTCCATTACTTTTAGGCCAAAGAGGCTCAAGTCAAAGTGGCAGAAGTTGAAGGTGAAAAAGTAGATAACAAAGCACGACTGGAGGCAACACTTCAGGAAGAAGAAGCCATCAGAAAAGAAAATGAGGAAAAAGAGATGGAAAGAATATCTGAAGCTGCAGAGAAAGCCAAAGAAACTCTTCAGGTTGCAGCTGTGGTAAGTTCTCTGCTACTGAGAAATAAATATTAGCAGTGTAAAATTAGCATGTTATGAGTGATTGTCTCTGTTTTGGGTGTTGTCTGCAAGAAACCAGACTTTAAATCCACATACGGAAAACGTGGAAAAATATTAAAACAGAATGCAGTATAGGAGGGTTCTGTGTGAAACTCCAAATGCTGTCTGTCTTATGTATCTCTGATTCTTCTTAATCAGAGTGATAAGAGAAAACATTCAACTATCAGAGAGAGAGTAAGAGGTTTGTGTTTGTTTTGTTTTTTAATTTTTGGGCTGGTTTTCTTGTGTTGTATTTTTCCTTAGTGTAAATTGTGATTGTTCTTACCTTTTGGCTCTTCTTTTTTTCATTAGTCAGGTAGTGTCACTGGTATAATACTTGAGCATAAACGCTGCTGGCCTGGTTAATTGCATGCATTAAACTTTACGTGCTCACAGGCATGGTCCGTTAAGTGCAGTTGGGCATTTTAGTGTGAAACCACTCAATATGTTGAAAGTTTTCAATGTTATCATAAAAATGTCTGCATCTCCTTTGGCAATTGTATTTTAAGAAACCATTCTTCACTGGTGCTAATACAGATAATGCTATCTTTGTTTTAATTAAACTTCTTGGATCTGTCAAATTTAGAAAGAAGTGGAATCAGCAGTAGATCTTGAACCAGCTGTTCTGCAAGTTAAAGAAAGTCAGGTGGCTATGGACAGCAAACAAGAGCTGGCAAAAGCAGATATGGAAACGTTGAAAGATACAGCACCCGTACTGGAAGGCATTAAGGTAATGTGACTGCAAATTCTTAATCACCAGTGCGACAATTGAAATTGGCTCATAAAAAATTCAGTATCTACTTTGTCTGTATTACTGAAACTAATATGTTTATTTTGTGGGGGCATTTCCACTGGCTGTAGACATGGTGGGTCTATGGATGTTTGTACTTAACATGAAGAAGGTGTGAACATGAGTAGGTGAAGGTGAGTGGCTTTTTTCCTTTTGAAGGGTAGAGATGAGACTAAAGTATTAAACAAGGAACTAGGCTTTCCAAAGTTTGAATTAGTCTGTACTAGATCTATATTGACTTCTTTTAAACAGATGTGTGTACTTTTATGTACACTATAAAAATGTTTTTAGTATACTTTCCTGCCATTTCTTTAATATGTTGTTCAATGTGTTTCAGCTGTACCATTACAGAGGTCATTAATTAAAAAGCGTTGAACAGTGTATCTCAGTATTTTACAGGGCACATCAATATTGTACAGTCTTCTGTTTTTTCTGGGCAGCATCATTATCTGTTATTAACATAACATTATTTGTTTAATAAGCAGGTTCTAATGGTAGCAGCATAATCTGTGGAGTACTGAAAGATTGTTCAAGGTTGAATAATGAAGGGAACTAAACATTTTGCTTCAGACTTTTTTCCACATTAGTATGCCATGTTGTCTGTTACAAGGGGGGAGGGAGTGAATATCAGACTACTGACTTCTTGAAATTGTTTAATTTTATTTGTGGCAGAGGAATTTTTCAAACAGCTACTTTCTGGTTGTTGAGTTGTTTTTTGGGGGTGAGTGTTTTTGTTGTTTTGCACTTAAAATCAGGAGCAAGGTTGATGTCTGTATAGGTAACACTATAGTGAAAGTGAGTTGTTGAAGGGGCTGTATGTAGTCTGTGAAGTTCTGTGTTTGTTTCTTGGAAGTATATCATCATTCTATTTGTTTATTGCATCCTTGTTTACACATGATTTTCTGTACTGTGTTTATACATCTGTTCAGGGCTTTTTCCTTCAGAACAAAAGCTGGTCTCTGGGTAAGATTTATATAATGCACTAGCTGGATCTGCTGTCATGGGATTTTAGCATTTTTAGTGAATCATTCCTGAAGTTGTGTTTTTGATGTATTCTTTTGGGGGTTCAATTTTATTCTCAACATTCAAGAGGCATATAGACTTTGCAAACTTTGAATGTTCATCCATATTATTAGAAAAGATACTGAAGATTTTGTTTCAGCTCAACATCCTGAACTTTGCTCTGCAAAATCTTCTGTGTGATGAGTATTTCCTGTATGTGATGTCTGAGTCATTTCTCAATTATTCAGGTTTTCCATTCAGTAGAGTAGGAGATAAAACATTTCTTTTTTTAATGAGACAACTACGTACAGGATTTCAAATAGCCAAAACCCATGTAATGAATCATAGTACCTGAACTAGATACCAACGTGCTTAAACAGTACTATGGCAAGCTAATTCTCAGTATTTATGATCTCTGTGTAAGTTTCAGAATGCTAGTCTATACAGTGTTGGCTCTGAACATGGATGAAGAATCTGAAGTGTGTCCTTTCTATCTTGTGAATCTATTTTATTGGGAAAATCACACATGTGTCTCTCACTAATTTGTATGTGTTTTCTGTTACAGGGTGAGGAAATAACTAAGGAGGAGATTGACATGCTGAGTGATGCTTGTAACAAGCTGCAGGAACAGAAGAAATCGCTAACAAAGGAAAAAGAGGAGCTTGAGGAATTGAAGGGTGATATCCAGGAATATAACGAGGTGAGATTTCTTTAAAAAAAAAAAAATACAATAATAATAAAATCTGTTCTTGTTCAGTTTTAGAATAAATGACTTGTGTAGTTAAAGATTATCTTACTTGGATGTCTGTTAGCTTGTATTTGTTAGCTGAATTTTATACTGCTTTAGAGGACAGTGTAGAGCTTTAGGCTTTAAACATGTTAAGCAAGTAGTTAAAATCATTGGAGTAGTTTCCTCCAGAAGAGAGTCCTGTTCCTACTCTTATTTCCTGTGTGACCAGAATAAGGGGTGCTGAACATGCTGCAGTTCTTTCTTATCAAACACAGTGTCAATATTTTAGATGCCTTAAGTTAATTGGGATTGTATTCAATCTCTTGAAGGTTGTGTCTGTGTCCAGTTCTGGGCTCCCCAGTACAAAAAAGATAGGGATCTCTTAGAAAGAGTCCAGCGTAGGGCCACAAAGA
>JAOWBP010002392.1:54650867-54662747 GCA_028571105.1 Tragopan temminckii
TTTGACAGGGGGGTTGGACTCGATGATCTCTGAGGTCCCTTCCAACCCCTACAATTCTGTGATTCTGTGATTCTGTGTTTCTGTCTGGGTGCTGGAATGGGCTGTCCAGGAAGGTGGTAAAGGAATGTTTAGACATTGTGTTGAGGAACGTAGTTTAGTGAGAACTATTGGTGATTGGTGGATGGTTGGACTGGATGATCTTGTAGAGTTTTTCCAATCCTTGGTTATTCTGTGATTGTGGAAAATAATATTTAAAGAATTTATGAAAATGGTACAGTGTTAAGAGTTGGTTCTGATTTTACTTTGGCTCTGTATGTCATCATTTAGATTTCATTTACAAAGGGCACCTGTCTTGAAATACTAATCTCTTAGACTGCGGTGTCATTGAGAATTCAGACTTGCAAAAAGTTTTTCTTCCTGACCATTTCTTTTAGGATTTGCAAGAAATAAAGGAGCTTTCTAAAGCTGGCCAGGAAGAAGTAGTGGAAGAATCAAAGGCGAGCAAGCGACTGACCAAAAGAGTGAACCGGATGATTGGTCAGATAGACAAAATTATTAATGAGTTAGAGACGAATCAAAAGACAGTGGATGTAAAGCTTGATAGAGGTGATAGTCCTCCTGCTGCTGGGTAAGTGACTTGAGGGCACTGAATGTTCCTCATTCTGAAATATGTCAAATATGGTTGAAATAAGGGTGGAAAAGCAACAGGTATAAATTCCTTAGATGCTAGCCTG
The DNA here is from genome assembly GCA_028571105.1 of Tragopan temminckii. Lineage (NCBI taxonomy): Eukaryota > Metazoa > Chordata > Aves > Galliformes > Phasianidae > Tragopan > Tragopan temminckii. The sequence continues at coordinate 54,651,602 of JAOWBP010002392.1, forward strand.
ATTGTATATGTTTGACAACCTGACTTTCAGAACCTCATCTCTTTCATGAATGTAGGCCTAATGATGATGCAGGTGAAATCACGCCTTCAGTAATGCTACTTGGGCAGTGAGTTTGCCTTGTATCATTAATTGAAACAGTATGCAAGTTTTGAACATATTTCTGTTTGTTTTGCTTCGGTCGTGAATGTACTGGGGGGGAAAAAAATGGCAATAAAATCCATTTCCTCAGGTGTAAGGAGGTAAGTCTTTGAAGTGAAATGTGAGGACATTTAAAGGAAATAGAGATAGTTTTACATCACTCCTTTCTGAAGACTTAGTTACAATAAGAAACTTAAATGAAATCTAACGATTTTCATTTCAGATGTAATTTATGAAGACCTGTAGAAGTGTTGATGTTACTGGAGGGTCTTTCAAGCAATTGTGTTTCACAGTCATGTGTTACTTGTTATGAATACTGAGATGCAGATAAACTGTGACAGAATTTTTCAATCTGTGTTTGTAAACGCACTATTCATCTAGTTTGTTTGCTTCTCAGCTTCCAAAAAAACATAGCCCAAACAAAAACAAGGATTTTGTTTCAGTTCCATCCAAACTGTTTCCTTCCAGTCCCCAGGGGAAGCAGTCATTCGTTTCAGATTTTGTATAAGATTGAGGAGGCCATGTGAAAGGTGCTACAGGGAGTTGTTAATCAAAACCATTCTGATTTGTAAATTAAAAATAAAATATAGCAACTGTTTGCACTAAATGTCATTGTACTTAATGTAATGAGTGTCTTTGGGAGAAAAACTCTAAATTTGTAGGAGCTGTGGGCAACCTGATCGTAGTGAGTAGCAACTGTCCATGGCTGGGGTTTGGAGCTAGGTGATCTTCAAGGTCACTTTCAGCCCAAGCCATTCAATGATTTTTGTAACTGAAAATGATTAACTTAAACATTGCTTAATTGTAAATGCTTTTTTGCATTCTGTTCAGGATTATAAATGATTATTTAATATTTAACAAGTTACCTGCAACATAGTGACTTTGAATGTTTGTCTTTTGTGACTTTTACTCCTTTGGAGTAACTGTTTGCCATATACAGATTGTGCTTCCTCTTTAGGGAGAATCTCATCAGTATTGCTGAGCTAATTAATGCAATGAAACAAATCCAAAAGATTCCAGAGGAGAAACTAACGAGGATTGCAGAGGCATTAGATGAAAACAAAGATGGCAAAATTGATATAGATAACGTTGTTAAGGTAAGTCTGTGGACTATTTGAAGAAAATAAGCTTAGGCATTCTTCAAATGCGGAGCCTGTGACAGTCCTGACTTAAATTCATATTAATGTTTTTTGTAAGAATTGCAAAAGAACTTGATGCTATGTATTTACAGTACACTTCCAAAAACTTCACTGGCATCAAGGAAAGATTCTTGTCATCTTTAGAATTTGTGTGGCTGATTCAGAGGGGGATGATGATTCTTATCCTACGTCTGTTATCTCCATTACCTTTAAAGCTGTAGGTTTTACTTGCATGTGTTAAGGTGTGTGTGTGTGTGTGTGTGTGTGTGTGTGTGTGTGTGTGTATGAAAAACATTATATATAAAAAATGTTTGTGTATATATATGGTATATATTTACACATGGCATAGGGTAATTTTCTTATGCTACTTAAGAATGGAAGGGAGGATGGAAAGAAGTTTTGAAAGAACTACTTTATGTATTAAGACTTCAGTAATACCATAGATGTATACCTTAAATATTTAATTATGAGTTGTTTCTTATGGTTAAAAGACATCAGAACATTGTTTTGCTCTTTAGGTTCATTGTAAATGACTGAAATCAGATCATGTATGTTTTAGAGTTACCAGCTGATACTTCTACTGCTAGATAATTTGGCCATTCTGTCCATTTCTGCTCCTTTTGAAGTAATGTCTTAATGCTTTTGGGAGGCATATTATACTTGGTGACTATTGAATTCCTTATCTGAAAGTAGAGTATCACATACCTCTTCTTAACTTTTTTTTTCCTTTTGGTCCTTTTTTCTCATTTTACCATTTTCTCAGGTTGTTCCCTGTGTTCTCTTTTGTTTTCTTGTTTGTTTTTTTTTCTGTTTTAGAGATGCAAGGAAATAAGTTTCAGGACAAGTAACTTTCCTACTCAATACAGAAATAATTTTTAGAGGTAGAACAGTATGGCCAGTTAAAAAATATATATATATATATAGTAATCAACCTTTTGAAACTCCCTTTTCCCTGCACTGAAGTTGTCCAGTGATGATGGCATGCACTGTTGGTCTGAACAACTGTTGCATTGAGTTATGTTTAACAATACAGGAAAAATGAACTTCCTGAGTTATAATAATGAACAATTTTGAGAACGTGAGCTATGTCAAGAACTATTTTGTACAAGAAACTTTATAAAGGAATTTGGAAACTCCTGCTAATTTCTTTTTTTCATTTGGCTTTCCAAAAGACCTACCCCTGTGCTTCATTTTTTTGTGAATGTATGCCTTTTTAGTAGGCCTCCTCAATAAAGTGAAGCATATGAAATAGATTCTATCTAAATAACATTTCAGAAATATTAGATACTGAAATGGAGCTTTCTATTGAAATGGATATAATAAAGGTACATGTCTTCCTGATGTTCTAAAATATGGCTTTGTATGCTAAAGCTTTTGAATATTCCAAGTATGAGGCACTAGTTGTGATTTGAAATTTATTTCATGTTGGCAGAAAAACAACCACTCTTGAATGTGAGAGAACTAGCTACTTTTTTTTCCTAACAATTTAAGATATGTTATAAAAATGTTATTCTGAATTTCATTCACTCTTTCTGTAGGTAGTAGAATTGATAGACAAAGAAGATGTTGATATTGGCACCAGCCAGGTCGCTGAGATTATGGCACTGCTTCAAAAAGAAGAAAAACTGGAAGAAAAGGAGAAGGCAAAGGAAAAGCATGATAAAGAAGCTGCAGAAGTAAAGAATTAAGCTTCAGAATCTGAAGCAAAGCCCAACTGTAACCAAAACTGTATATCTTCGTGTCTAATGGCTACATATTACTGGAGCTTTTGTGATTATGGAAAGTGTTTTGAGCTGATACTAGTAATAAATTATAGATATGTTTTCTGAGATATGGAATGAAATTTCCGTTCATCAAAGAAGTGATTTATTGTCATTCCATACAGATGAAAACAAAACATGCTGCTTCAGCAGTGTTCCTGCCCACAAAATCATGTTGTATTTGCACTCATTGTTGTGGTACAGTGATCCAAAAATGTTTCTAATTTATTTACTTCCATCATTACGTGGGGCCCAACCTTGCTCTGCTTCTAGCTTTTGCTGAATTTAATACAAATTTTCCCTTCTGTCACAATATCACTTCTTTTTGTAACCTGTTAGTGAAGATTCTGTGGCTTCAGTAGTAGCTCTTCAGGTTGAGCTTTATTTAAGCTGAATATCACCAAGCCGTTGCCTCACTGACAGAGAATGTGACATTCTAATCACTTATAAATTTGTTTTCTTTTCTTTTGAAGGGAAAATAGGATTAATTTTTCCCTAGAACTGAAACTTCCCATGAAGTTTGCTTCTTACGGGTGCCTTAAATTAAGACCAGGGAGTAGAACATCTCACTTCTACTCAGAGTTCCATGAATTACTAAAGCATTGGAATCACAGGAGCCTTTCAAATAGTTTCAGAACAGATAATGTGTTTGTCTGAATAGCAAAATGAAATTAACTGTAAGGGGAAAATGTCAGTTGTGGTCTCATCACATATATTTTTTAAAAAATGCAGTTATGGAGGCATGTTTGTTGTTATTCATATGACACTTACACCATAACTAGTTCTTACCTCTCAGTTGTCATCTCAGGTGTAACATCTCTAACCAAGTACATTCAAAGTACTTAAATACTTTCATCTGACCGTGCAGTCAGCAAGTGATGTCTGAAATTGGCAGTGTTTTTATTACAACTTTGGCTTTCTTATCAATTGATTGAGTATTTTGACTCAGGTCAAAGTTTACTCATTAATGTCTGTCCTTAGCAGTAATTTTTTAAGATTTAAAACTAATATGCCACCTGTAGGATGTTCATAATTCCTGATAGCCTGAATTTCCCTGATTCTTACAGTTTGTGATAAAATACAAGAGGTATGACGACCCCGCTGTTTTTTGTTTTTTTTTTTTTCCATTTTGCATCCAGTTAAATTACATGAACATTCTTGATTTTGGGTACACTATAGAGAACACATCTTATGATGGTGCTGTTCACAGCAATATTGAGGGGGGCAGTTTGTAATTAGTTCTTTTGATAGTAGTTGTGTATTTTCAAAGAAAATATTGACTCCCAGGTGTATTTCAGCATAACTCTATATTTGGTATTTATCTAGTTTGGCTAAATTATTTGTAAAAATGCATTTGAAGTTGGTGGAACAAAAAACATTTGGACTGTCTCAGGGCCTTGCATAGTCATGGAATCATAGAATGGCTTGAGTTGGAAGGGACCTCAAAGACCATCCAGTTCCAACCTCCTGCTGTGGACTGTTTGTCCCCCACCAGATCAGGCTGGCCAATACCCCATCCAACCTGGCCTTGAACGGAGTTTGTTTTGGATTTGGCAATAATCCCTAATGATATTGTAACATCCAAAGTAGGAGACTTGGTATACAGTGACTCCCTGTACTGAAATGCCAAAACTTTGGTACAGTCCAGGAAATCCATCTGCTGTGGCAATTTTAACAATACTGTCACCAAGTCCCTGGAGCTGTTGCTCAGCAGTATCTTTCAAATGACTGTAGGTAACAAAGTCTGCTCAAAGTCTACTGGGTATTCTAAACACTGGGATGTTACTCTTGCAGCTCTAGCAGAAGCCAGATTTGACAAAAACTTTATCCAGAACTGTTTGTCCACCTTGGGCATGAGAATCCCTTTTCTTTAAAAGCAACATTTAGAAGCCTGTGTTTGAAAAAACTGGATAACATTTGACAAATGGCCATGCCAGAAGCTGAAAAATCCTTGCTCCCTGGGGACGCACAAAAAGCAGTAGATTTGTGCCCTTGTACTGCTGATCCACCTGGATCTGTTTGGACAAGGCAGTAGCAACTCCATCTGCTCCATGGGCACCATGGCCGTCTTGGAGATAATGGACCATTGTATTTAGTTGTTTCTAAAACAGGATGTACAGTAGTATGTATAGAACAGCTCTAGAGAACAGGGTCAGTGTTTAAATATGTCTTAGATTAATATTCTGTACATTTTGAAAGGTTGCTTACAGTAAGTGATGTGACTGACCTTCCTGAGAATTACTGTAATTATAGAATCATAGAATCATTTGAGTTGGAAGGGACCTTTAAAGGCTGTCTTATCCAACTCCGCTACACTGATCAGAGACAGCTACACCTTGACCAGGGGCTCAGAGCCCCGTCCAGCCTGATCTTGAGTGTCTTTGCGGATGGGGTATCCACCATCTCTCTGGGCCGCTTTTGCCAGTGCTTCACTACCCTTGTGGAAAAAGAAAAAAAAACAACAAACCACAACGTTTTCTTAAATCTAAATCTCCCCTCTTTTATTTTGAAGCCATTTTCCCTTGTCCTGTCACAACAGACCCCACTAAAGAGTCTGTCCCCTTCTTCTTGCCCTCATTTAGATAATGCAAGTGCTGCTATCAGATATCCCCAGTGCCTCTCCAAGCTGGAGTCCCTGCTCACTCAGTTGTCTCTTAGGGGAGATGTTCTATCCCTTGAAGCATCATTATTTTGTGTAAAATCGCTTTGACAAAGCTGACATTTCAATCTGATACAAGCTTTTTAATTAATGTACCCCTAAACAAACAAGTTATTCTCTTTCTTATAAAATGGGATTTACTTGGCGATTTCAATGTGAAAATTAGTTTGTGAATTTTGAAGATAGGATTTCAGTAGGTGCAGTTTTTCGTAGCTGAAAATCCATGAAGAAAACTAATGTCATAATACAATTTTAAAACTTCTATAAGTTAACAGATTGGAATTAATAAATTTAGTGTACTTCAAAGTTTTCCATTTGCAAGCAGCATGTAACAATCTTACTTAACATTCCTGAAATGTCATCAAGTTATTCTAACTAGAATGGTCTGTTAGCTTTCATGCGGTAGCAAAAGCTGAAGAATGGTGTGGATTTGAATGCACACAAGTTTATACAGGGAAGTAGCAGAACGAACTGTTTTCAAAGCTTTACGGTTTTAAGTTTCATGCAGCTTTAATTCACCTGACATTATGTTATCTGAATGTAGTGTTCAGGAGTTTAGGAGACATTGTTGCTTGTCTTGTCTTGTGTTTGCTATTCACTTAAATTTTCTGTGGATTAAATAAGGAGGGAGCCATAAGTAGCCAATTCTTTTATAAAGAATGTACAGGTTAAAATAACTGCAGTATACTTATTGAACATTTTTAGCTTTTAGACTGGTTTGAAATTTGGCATACTGTGAAATTTTAATTGTTCGCAGAATATCCATTTAAATGCATTGTTTTCAGAAACTAATGTCAGTTTTCCCCTGTTTTCTAAAGAGTTGAAGTGACGTGCACATCAACCATAGTGAGGCATTTTGCAGGAAATCTCTCTTCTCATGCTCTGATGTTGCAAGTAGGCAAACCCAATGACATCAAGACTTCTGCAAGCTTAAAAATCTTAGGAAGCCCTTGGTGACTGATGCTTACCTGGTTTTGAACCTTAACAAACAGCTCTGTACGGGTGAGTCAGGCAGTGTGAGCAGGTCGGTGGCTTGTGGACTGGCTTCAGGTAACCTGCTTTGTCTTTCGTGTTGACCAAAAACCCAGAAGCCACAGTACTTTCAGAGAAAGGATGACTTCCAAGTGTACAGTAACTGGGCAGAACTTATTCCTGAATGAATATTTAGTCAGGAGATGTAAATATTTGTTTAAATAATTAAAAGATGTATCAGATTTGTGTGACGTTGTGACTTACATGGACAAAGCCTCTAAGCTCAGAGTTGGGTTATAAGTAAAGCCGTTGTTGGAGTTGTTTGAGATTCACGTGGGGTCAAAGTTTGATTATAATCTATCCAAAGGGGGAAACTAAAAAATAATTAAAAAATAATATGGAAAGCTTAAAATAGCAGCCGGAGGGAAGTAAAGTATGATTTCTTCCCCATCAAAACAGGTTATAGGACCTATTTTATTGAAGTGTTGATTTCTAGCTTATCACAAAAGATGGTTTTTACTGAGATTTGTAAGTCTGCCTGCAAGTTAAGTACCAGAAAACCAATTTAATAGGTGGTTTGTCAGCAGGACTGCATGCAGATTGAGAATGCTCTCTTGACAAGATGGTGTATTGCACTATAGGCTTTGTCTGGGGGAAGAAGCTGTACCTTTTATACAACTCCAAAATACTTCTTGAACTTTTTATCTGCATATCTTGCTAATCATTTGAACTTTAGCTTCTTCAGCATGTATTTAAATCCTTTCAAATTGTTTATATGAAATTATTGGGTATATTTAATTAAAAGAATGATCCAATATTCTGTTCTTTGTATGTATTCAAAAGTTTACTTTTGGGTTTAAGAATTTCAGCCCATGTTAAAAATTGTCTGCGCTCTGAGCATACTGGTCCTGTGTTTGCCATAATGCAGTATATAATTTTTAAGTTAATTGGAGCTTGTGTCCTTTGTTTAGTTTTAATAAATGTATCATTTTGAAGCCTGCTCTGTCCATTACTTTTTTTTCTGTTGCTTTTCATTGTTCAGTAATGACTTGCTCACGTGAGGTGGTCAGTGGTGACCTGAGTATTGTAACTAAAACGTTTGGGATGGAAGAGGGCATGTAAGAGGTGGGATATATTTATATGTTCCTCTGTAATCTTAATGTTCTTCACAGAATTCACTTCAGCCTGTGGCAGACTTCTGAGCATATCCGACATCTGACAGCTGTTTGTGATTTATGGTTACCTCTTCCTGCAGCTTTGGCAGCGTGGATGAGAATGCAGATGGAGCCCAAGTCAGCAAGGTGTTCCAGTGCACACCCTTGGAAACAAAGGTGCTATATCTCAGCCATAATTTGTATTGCAGTCCTTCTCAGAAAAGTTTCAGTGTTTGGCCCAGCTGTGCTCAGCGCTTAGAGAAGTGCAGAGCCAAGATGCTCCAGGCCCTGAAGATGGGGAGGTGCTGTTGCAGAAGCCTGTGCTGTAGGCAGTCTCCTGGCTTCTTTCAAACAAGATTTGGGAATATGCAAACATGTGGATCTACTTTCTAGTGTCAAAGCATTTCAGCAGATGGCTGAAAACAACTTCCTGTCTTGAGACCTACTGGATGGGTGAGGGTTGGTTGCAGATTTTTGCTTTTTCTGCTTAAACCCAAATGTCATATATCAAATGAATGGAAAAGGAGCAAGTTCTGCTACTTTTTAAGCTTTGCTTTAAAATTTCCTTTAAGGATAGGCTTATTTGGGGTGAACGGGATTGTTGTGCAGCTGCGTAGTAAAGCAGACAGTGGAGAAATTGTGGCTTTGAGCTTGTAAATTGAATCTATGTGTTGACAAGTTCACCTGATCATAGGTAGCCTGAGCCCCCTGGGCAGACTGCATCCGGTATGTACTGAGATACTTTGGTTATATGAAAAAGTTTACATTAAGTATCCCTTCTGGTAGATGATAATTATCCGTTTACCTACTCTAGGGAGCCTGCTTTCACAGGAGTTGTACTGTGAGATCTCCAGAGGTCCCCTCCAGCCCCTACAATTCAGCGATTCTGTAATTACAGATGAAAAGTTATACCTTGTGCACAAATACACAGAAGGGGAATTATAACTAACTTTGCTGATTAGAAATAACAGAGATACTGCTTCACTGATAGAAGCCTCTCCTACATCAGACTGGTAATGGAGGTGTGTAGAAAACCGGCAGGAAAAACTTTTGACTTTGTGAAGTCAAGGTCTTAACATGTTAATATAGGACTTCTGTTGCACACTGTCTGGTGAAAAGCCATTTAATGTTAAATACAAATGCACAGTCAGATGGTTGTGTGGTTGTTTCAGTGACTCAAGGCTTGAGAAATGTGTGCTGAGTTAATGCCTGTCCTTCCAATAACAAATGATGTGGCTCTTGTGTCATAGTTACACACAACTATTTTGCCACTGGCTGGGTAGTACCTGCTCCAGGGCAATACCTCCTTCTAAGGACCTTTTACAGTATTTTGTGATAAGGTCTTCAAATACTGAACTAGAACAGTGGCAGCCTATTATACTAAATAGTCTCCCTGGCCAAGGAGCTTTGTTTTTCTCGTCACTTGTATATTGAAAAGTGTTTCTGGTATTTTCCTGAATTATTTCTCAACTCTGATGCGAACAGGAGGATGTTTGTAGTATGTTTCTAATTCCCTGTACTCTGTGCTCACTTCCATTTTGTGTATTACTGGACATAAATCTTTCTCAGTAGTTAAATACCCTTCACAGGTCAAAATTCTTTGGGGGCTCATTAGCATGTACAGTTTTACATGTGCCAAACCTTCTGTGGTTTTCAAACATCGGTTTCTCTCATCTAACTGGCGTAAAAGATTTCTGCTATGCAAGAGATGGATCTAATTCAGATTTGCCTCTTTCCGTCTAGTATTTCTCCGTATGTATATTGGCAGAGCTGGCCCCTTCATGAATGGCCTGATTTATGGCTCAGTGAGTGCTGCAGCCAGCAGTTCAAGATGTCAAATCTCCTGTGCGTGCTGGGAGCCGCTGTGGATTCTCCCTCCCCTGCTTTATGTCTTGGCTCCGTTGTGAGAGCGACCAAAGAAGCTTCCTCCTCGTGTTTTCTAACCATGTTTTCAGAGCCTTGGTTAAGCAAGGTCTTCAGAACCCACGGAGAGCTTCTGTGAAGAGCTGGAAATGAGCAAAAACAATATATATATATACATATATATATATATATTAAAAGATCATAAGTCTGACCAAATCAAGGTGAGAATTAATGGCCTTTTATGCAGAAAACTTTTGAACCTCTGCATCTCACTTCAGACTTGAAAATGTAAGATTTTTTTTTTCCCCTAGCTTTGATATGCCCTTATACAACTAAACAACTCAGCGTGTTTTTATTCCCTCTCCTCCCTACACCCCAGCTTTCCCTTCCCTCTACCCCTTAGTCAATATGCAGCACTTGGTAGGGAAGATTTATGGAGCTCTTGCAGCACTTTAGCTTCCCAGTTCCTAGCTTTGTGCTGGTGGAAGCAGAGTTGAAATAGAGCGTCTGTTAATCTTTCCAGTCATTTCTGCTCACTAGATGGATTTTGGTGCTAGGTCTGTGCAAATTCAGTGTTTCGCCAGCAGCCTTCATTAAGCTCCGCACTGACTTTCTTCCAAAGCAGTGATGGCAGTGGGCAATGATCAGCACCCAGGAGAGCAAAATGGTTTTATCACTGAACTATAGAATCATTAAGGTTGGAAAAGACTACTAAGACCACCTAGTCCAACCATCAGCCAGTGCCCATTAAAGCATTTTCCAGCTGTGTCATCCTTTCTTTCAAGTCCCATGTGCTTATATCACGGGGAGCTGCCTGCGCCCCATCACAAGCCACAATGTATTAGGGGGAAAGTATACTCTTAGGCTTCGTCTTCAAAAGCCAGAGTGACCCGGAGAGGGGAGGCACACACATCTGTGTTTTAAGACTGACTTGCAGCCAAATAAATCCAAATAAGAGGAGCACTGTGGTCTGTCAGTGACGCAGTACGGTTTCTTTTGGGGATTACATAAACCACTTGGGTCACCCTTTTTATCTAGAAAATTCTTTGTACCCACTCTGCAAATAAGATCCCTTTGGCTGTCTAGGATTTGGATCTGCGAGCTCAAGAATTAACTGATATCAATCCAAAAAACCTCTTGAAATAAACAACAGGGGGAAAGCATTAGCACAAAACCTCAGCTACCTTTTGTATGCCAAACGCTTTGTGGTGGAGATCTCTGGCACAGCAAACTGACCATCGAGCCGTGCTCTTATGGAATATCTTTGTCTTCACCCCAGGTCTCCGTCCCAGGGACGACCTCCCCAGCAGGCGTCACCGAGCCTCCGATCGCGTCTCGTCGGCGGAGCGGGGACGGAGCTGCAGCTGCGGGGTCCGGTCGCTGGGTGGCGGCATGGGATTGCCCGGAGAGGACCGGGGTGGGACGGAACGCGATGGAATGGGAGGGATTGGGGTGATACAG
>JAOWBP010002392.1:54672758-54698157 GCA_028571105.1 Tragopan temminckii
CGGGTGCTCACGATCTCGCTGCACGAGACGGGCCAGATGCTGTTCCCCGGCACCGGCTTCCCCACCGACCTGGGCGGGCCGGGTGCCAGGGGAGGGAAGGCCGTGCGGTGAGGTGGGGCTGAAGGCGGGTGCTGCGTGGGGCCCGGCCCAGGTGGGCGAGAGCGCGTCGAGGGCCCCGAGTGGCGCAGCTTTCCTCCCCCTCGGACGCGGAGGCCCTCGCGCACCGCGGTGGTAAGCGCTCACGGCATGCTGTGCTGGATGTGCCTTCCTCAGGTACGCTGTGTGGTAAATGTGCCTTCCTCAGCAGCCCTATGCGTGTATTCCCTTATAAAAGGCAAAAAAAACCCCAACAAAACAACAAACCCAACCTGACGTGATCCAAATGCTCTGACTTCCATACGGTTCTGAAGGCTTCAGGTTGTGTAGAAGCCAGGTGTGCCTGGCTGTGGGTTACCTGGGCTGGCTGTGTGGCCTGGTTTATTTCTCTCTAGCTTACATCAACCAAAGCACGTGTGCTTGCAGTTTGCCAGCTGAGCGCATGGCTCTTTTTCCAGGTTGAATCGGTAATATCTGTCGTGCTCTGACAGGAATAAGCATTTCCATCGGGTGTCAGGTAGGGAATGGAAGGCAGGGGATGGCCGGCTGCCACAGGGCTCTGATTCCTGCTGGGGGCTCAGGATGCCGTCCTGTGCTGGTGAAGACCCAGCTCGTGGGAAAGGTCAACGGCAGGTGATGGAGGAGCAGCACTGTCCTCTCCAGGGTGAGTGCATGTGCCCCAGAGAGGCTCCCAGTGCTGGCAGATATGGGGCCTTGTATGCCTGTGCCTAATGGTGGGTGCAACCTCCTTAGACTGGCAGTTAGCAGTTTGTGCTTACTGCTAATTACTTAGTAATGAGAGTGTTAATCATGGGCTGATTAAAGCTTTAATCAGCTGAAGGAGACCTATCTGTGGTGATAAAGGTATCTTAACTTGTTTACAGCCTGTCCGTTTTTAAAAAAAAAAAAGGCAACAAAGATGCTTCAAGGTGTTAGGCTTGTGGGACTTTGCTTCTGGATGTCAGTTGTCCCTCAGAAAAAGAGATGTGCAGGGGAACAGGTTGGGTATTAGGAACAACTTCTTCTCAGAAAGAGAGGTCAAGAATTGGAACAGGCTGCCCAGGTGGTGGTGGACTCGCTGTCCATGGAAGTGTTCAAGAAAAGAGTAGAGGTGGGTGGCAGTGAGGGATGTGGGCAGTGGGCATGGTCTGATGGTTGGACTATGTGATCTCAGTGGTCTTTTCCAACCTTAATGGTTCTATGATTTTGAAACAGCTAATTTGGGTTAAACATCATTGGCAAGTTTCCCGTTTCTTCAAGTTCAGTTATGTTTGCAGAAAAAAAAGATGCCTCTATCTCTAATTAGAAAGCAAGTATCAGTACAAATTAATAGATGTACAAGTGTGTGGATCCTACAGTTTTGCTGCAGAATGGCATGTATAGGAGTGCTTTTCTTCTGTAGTTGATCAGTAATATGAAAAAATACTAAAAGCCTGAAGTGTGGTACATGGTTGGGAACTGCTGTTTTCTGTTGAAAAAGCTTGTAAGAAATGAGGTTAGTTATCAATAACTGATATGCTACAAATATGCTCTGCTCTCTTGGCAACAAATTCTGTGCTTAGGCTTAGTAATATAAATCCTTCTATTTGCAATTTTTGAACAGAGAAGGAAACAGATTTATTTATTCTGTACTTATTACTAATCTGTAAGATCCTCCAGATAACATATTTCACATGTTTGCCTTCTCTCTGTTGTTGCAGATTTAAGTGGAGGAAGTTTGCTACCATGGTCAAGGTGACGTGAAATCTTTTTTGCAGCTTTCAATTCATACAGATAATTGGCCTTGTCTGCACTATTAAGATTTGCAACCGTGTAATGGCATCTTTAACTGGAATGGCACTGACTCATACTGTATGCAGACATCGGTGTGAATTTGAAAGTTAAGGCACATTTAGAGATAAACTACATATGTAGTTTTTTATTTCAAAACCAAAAAACAATTCTTGTTGTCAATTTTTGTCAATTCTCTTGAACTCAGGCCATGATACTGAAGTCTGTTTTTCTTTAGCAGTACACAATGAGGTTGATTTTCTAAAAGTAGGTATTTGTTATGCCTATGTTTATGAAAACTGAATTTAAGTTCTGTTATGCAGGTGTAAATGACTGCATGCACAGCACAGAATGAGGTTATGCTGGCAAATCGGAGTCACAGCACCTTGTTTTTGAGTGATGGCCTTGAAATAACTGAAGTAAATGTCTCCAATCTGTTGCTGGTTGCAAATTTCCATTCTGAACCTCTAGGGGGATTTTACCTTTTCATTAGCTGTTCTTGTAATTCTGAATTAGCTGGTGTTTTTTTTAGCAGCTTGATGTTTCTCAGACAGCAGAACAAGTCATTGAAGCCAAATGATGTATACTCAGAGCAGATCACAGTACTTGTTTATTGAGTCCTGTTTCATTTGGTATCGAAAATTTTATTGCTCTTTACGTTCAACTTTTGTTAACAACTAGTATCAAGATCAATATCTCTGTTCAACTCAGTAAATGAATTTAAATAAATGTAGCAGTTGCATATCGTTCTAGAAACATTTATGTTTTAGAGATTACTAATTAGTTTCTAGGCTGAAGGATAATTTGCAATTTAAACACTTTTCCAAGAACATTTCCACTATTTATTCAGCAATAACAGTAGTCAGTGCCCTTGGCCTTAGGCATGCATTAGGGTACGCTGAGGTTCTAAAGCAAAGGAAGATAATTATTTTTGTTGCCACCACAGGGACAGGCTGTGCCTGAAAGGCTAAGGCCTATGCTGCATTTGGTGTAGTTTCACTGCATTAGACAGAGCTCTGAAACAAATTGAATGTGCATGGCACTATTCCACGCAACAGTGCAAAAATCTCTCCCCTGAGAGTCTGGTCAGCCCTGCTAACAAGGGGATGGGGCACATTTTGGGGTATCTTTCACTGTTAGAAATAATGGAGTTTTGCGTTCTCTGTACTGGAGCTTTGCCTCTCTCATGCCAAAGGCCGAACAGAACAAAGGTGCTGTTAGCAAGCGCATTTAATCTAATTGTAGATCTTCGTGGTAAAAGCTTCAAGTTTATATTTACCTCCTGTACAGATCCTAGGCACTGATTGCTCCGAATCCCTTTTTATTTTTGTTTCAGATATGGGAGTGCAGTTGACAAATTAATCAGACCTGTAGTAAAACAGCACAGGCTATCCACAGTTTTTACTGTCCTGCAGGTGTTTAATGAGATAAGAGATGTACTAGACTGTGTAGAACCCACAAACTGAGATATCTTTTGTTTTGCTGCATTGTATCACTTTTTCACCTTTTAAGGTTAAACACTGAATACGTTTGTAGTTCTAATAAAAATGTGAATGCACTGGGGAAGTTAATGCTGCGTGTTCTGTTTTGTGGTAGCACTGATGCAGAGATATCTTCCCAGTGTCATCCTTCATCACTGTTACTGCTCTTTCACACTGTCAGTTGGTAACACATCACCTGAGCTCTGGCTTCAGCTAGCAGTCCATGATTTTTCTTAGGATTAACATTGAGTAATGGTTATTTCCAACCTGCCTGAACCCTGTCTGAATGTATCCTTAGCTGTGTTACGTGTAGATAGAGCCACTGATCTGTCAATGTCAGTCCACGTGTCATCAAGACTGCTAAGAAAAAATCTTCATAAGCACATGTGCATTTGTCTTCAGCCATGCAACATACTGTGTTCTGCTGAATATGAAGAGAGTGAGCTGCTGATGTAAAATTAAGAAAGAATGACTTAAAGCAGTGTTTCCAAATAGTTGGCATTAACTGTAGCACAGTAAAACTAAAATTGTAGTTCTGAATGAACCCTCGGGAGCCTACATTTGGTGATCAATTTGAATGAAAGTTCAGTGGGAATGGTAATGCAAAAATTGTGTATTAGAATTCCTGAAGTGTTAAATAATTTTAAAATGAGAAGGAATGGGGATTTCAGACTTCTTTGCATGTTTTTTACAGTCTCATAAAAATGGAGCAGTAGTATTTTTAATTGCAAGTTGATTCTTCAGGAAGAAGAAAATAATCTGCTTAGAGAATTTCTAACATAATTAGTCTGTCCAAATGAGAGACGTTTGAAGTGCAACTGTACCTTGTAGTTCAAATACTGCTCAGAGTAAGAAATTAAAACCTCAGTGAAAACAGACAGTTAAATGTGCATCGTCTTCATGCTATGAGTTATGCACCAGTCTGTTCAGCAGACTCATTTTTCAGAGGGAAAAATAATGGGAGTAAATGTCACTACTCGCAAATAAGCTATTTCTGTTTGCATCATTTGTGCTGAGCAGAAGGAAGGGAAGTGTCATTGAGGGAGCAAAAGGAAGAGTAATGTTGAAGACATGACAGAGTGGGATAAATCTTCAGGAGAAAGCAGAGGCCAGGAGAAAGGAGGGCTGAGGATCATATCCCTGCTGTTGTCCAGTGTTGGGATGATAAAAAACAGCTGTATACCAACTCTAAGTAGCTAACATACTCCAGCCTGGTATAAGTAACTTCAGTGCACTGATAAGTTATCTATATGAGTTATATGTCTCTAATTATCTTCAACATCAGTATGACTTAATTTAAACATTGCTGACATTTAGAATAAAATAAACCAGTGTAGAAATACACAGCTTGATTCAAAACTCTTCTCTCTGTCTGTGTAGTATGCCTCTGTGTTTATAAACATAATCTCTTTTAGAAATTACTGAAATTCATCAATAATCAGAATGAATGTTTAGCTTCAGAGTAGAATTAGCATTGGTATAATTTTCTAGATCTTAGCTTGTTAAAACTAAAGCTCAACTCTAACTCTTACCTTCTGAGGTTTTACTGTTAAGTTTGTTACATTTCAAATTATGACTTTATGCTTAATCTTCACATAATTGTTGTTCAGTTATAAGCACAAAGTGGTAAGCTGTATATTAATGTCTTGAAGTTTTTTTCATTTTGGCAGAGAAGTGACTATTGATATTTTTAGTGTATGCCAGTGCCAAAGAGTAAAGTTTGTTAAGGGTTGAACAGACCAGATAGATAATGCTACTTCTGTTTTCAGTGGACTCTAATGCAGTGTTTTATTTTGCACATATATTAATCTTTGCTGCCTCGATGCAGAATGGTGAGGGTAACTATGTCAGTCTGAAAGGTTAATTTCATTCTTCTTTAAGGCATGCCATTATTCTGTTAACAGTAATTGCTCTTTTTTGAATGGTTAATTTCATCGTGTGAACTGTTTCTAATTATGTTGGTGGCTGGCAATTTCCTGGACTGAGAAGCTGTAGCTGTGATCACATCCCATTTTCTCAGTATATATGCCTTAAGAAGAATGCCCAGTGACAGACATTTTCAGAAATATTCACTAATTTTGAAAACTGATTGGGAATTTATATAAGATTTCTGGCACTTGTTTTATATTGGTGTTGGGTACTGTCAAGTGTTCCTGACAAATAAGGGCTGAAACAACTGGATTTAAGCCATAGGCTGAGCAGGCTTGCAAATGCAGACCTAACTGCTAAATTATCACCTGTCCTGTTTTTGCTGTGAAAACTGAAAGGAGTAGGATGTGTTTCTTGCACATTTTGCCATGTTCTTACACTGTTCTTGAGCTTGATATGCTAGCTTCTCTAAGCTGTATTTATTCGCTTCAGTTATTGTTAATGAGCCAGAGCTTACACTTTGCAAATCAGTGCAGGCATATTATGAGAGGCTTGGTGAACAAGCCCTAGCAGGAGGTGCAAGGTGGCTGCTGAGCTGCCTGCAGGAGTTATGTGGTTCACTGTCAGCAGCTCAACCCTAAATGCAAGAGTGATTCCACTGTGGCAGTTCTAGCTCCAGCTCTGGATCTGCATCCAGTTTACATAGAGTACAAAGACATCATACTGTCTCAGCTGCATTTACAGCAATTGAATTAAACGGTGATTCAGATGAAGAATGGACTGGTTGGAGGTGTTGGGGCTTAGCCAGCACATAGGAGCGTCCCAGATGAGGGAGGACTCACCTGCTTGGCTGTCTCATGCTGAAGCTGGGAGCAGTTGTAGTACCATTGTGCTAACAAAAGTATAATTCCCGTGGGCATATGCTGTCATATGTTGAGTACCTCACCTCTTGAAATTGCTACAACCATTGGGCATATGGTATTTGCTTAAGGGCTGAGGTTGTGTGAATCTTCTGGGTTTGAAACTGCTCTTCAAGCCAAGAAAAAGCTGCTTACAGTATCCAAAGAAGGAGGTAAGCACTTTAAATGGCACTTGGAGAATTCAGCAGTCTAACTTGTTAATCTAGGCCGTAACTTCTGTTTTATCCCTTTACAGGGGCTACAGCAGGTACAGTTGCCTTTGACTGCAAGTACATCCCTCCCAGCATGCAGCTTATCTAAAATAACAGGATCCCTAAGCAGAGTGATGCTTCCAGTGACCTGACAGAGGTCTTCACAGTTTTACTAACTGCTTTGCCACAGCACACCACCTTAAAAGCATGTTCTATGCATTCTTTGTTTCCTGTACACCTGTAAAACAGTTTGACTTATATGTGGAGTCACTCTGGCAAATAAAAAGCAAAAATATCACCTTAACCCTTCACATTATGTGAGTTGTCTCTTTGCAGTTTCAATTCTATATCTTTCTGTGTAGCTGTAGTCCTCACCAACTGTGGGAAATCTCTGGTCTAGTTCACTCAACCTGCTGGAAGAAATAGCTGCATGCCTCTGTGTTCCCCAATCTGTGTATAATCTGTCTCTGAGGATTTTTTGGCAGGCTGCCCATGTAGGTCTTCTACAGACGTATGCTTTATAATACATTGAAGAACTTTATCAGACTTCAAATGGCTAGTTAAAATTAGGCCTATGAGTTCCACCCTACCCCATGTTCACACATACTGCCTCTGCAGCCATGTATTGCCCTCCTTGATTGCTGCTGCTACCTCAGAGGCAAAGACATGAATTGTTTGTGATCTGCTTGGCACTGCTGCTGTTTTCAGCTGGGTATGCAAAAGTAAACCAACCCTTTTCATGAGTGGATCACAAGTTCCTGTTTCAGAGGCAGTGTGCTAGGACTGGAATTGGCAAGAGCTTGTGCTACATGGCTACCTGTCTTCATCTGCCTGATGCCATTCTAAAGCTATTAAATATTGGCTTTGTCAGTTTCCTGACTTTGCAAGCAGCAAAGCATCTGACAGATGCTTTGGAGAAACTTTCCAATGCAATATAAACGTAGTGACTAAGCTTCTGGAAAGATCTACAGGTATGCCTGCACTGGGATGGTTTCTAGGGCTAAGCCTGTCTGATTTAGGAAAGGCCATGAAGAAGTCATTGGTTCAGTGGGAAAGACTTACTCGGCTTACTCAAGAATAGTGTTTGAACGATATGGGTCTTGGAAAAGAATTCCACTTTGACAGTGGTCAGTATTAACTCAAATATGTGCCACAGCTTGTAAGAAATAAATTCTAGGTCAGCTTAAATAATGTTATTCTAGTTTTCCGTTTCCCTTTCATGGCATTGTAGGCAAATTTGTTTTGACTTGATTTATGACCCAACTGCACTTGCCTTCTAAAAGCTCTACAGATCTGGGACTTAATCTTTGTAATGTTTGTAAGGCTGTGGTACAGGAGCTCTCTATGTGCTGGTGTCCAGTATGCAATATTGAAATATAAATGCTAAATAATGCTGTCTTCAGAAGCATGAACCACATGTTTGGTTAGCTTCTGGCACACTTACAAGTGTGTGCCAGGTAGAGAAGCACTTTAGAGTTTGAAAGTTGAACCCCTTTTGAACTATAAGCATCTCATTTTGGCATGATTCCTAGGGAGCAAATCTTTTTCTCTTGTCCAAGCCTCTTGGATTTATGTAGGCTCTGTGGAGTTCACTGGTGGGTTTATTTGGCAGGTGGGCCTTATTAACCTGCCAGCAAGGGACTGTTTGACCTGCATCGGTTTGTACAGCTTGTAAATAAAGATTCTGTCAGGGAAGGGAGATTCTCTTGTGCTTTGGACTATTTATATCTCTTAACAACTGTGGCTGCTAAAGCTTAGAAAGAAACAGAAGGTCTGGGATGCGAGACAGAAAGCCCTGAGAGAGTCTTATGTGTTGTATTTGGATTGCTGTGTTAACATCCTAAAATAAACACAGCATGTGAGAAAATGAGAAAACTTTTTATAATTATTAATTCAAAGACTTAAATTATTGGTTATTGAATGGAATATGTCTGAGCTTGGCTGCAGAAGATAATACCTCTTAATTTAACACTAGAAGCTGTTGGCAATCAGTGGGAGCAAGATGTTTAATGAACTTAATTTCCCTTGTGTTTTTTTTTTTTTGCATCGTTCTCAAATTTCATAATTACTCATTTTCAAGCTTTTACTGGTCGGGTTAATAATATATACAATAAGTTTATAATAAAATATAATCACCATAAAGTTCATAGAATCATAGAATGGTTTGAGTTGGAAGGGATCTCAAGGATCATCAAGCTCCAAGCCCCCGCTGCAGGCAGGGCCACCAGCCTCCACATCTAATGCTAGCTGTGACTGGTAGACTCTCCATCAATGGAAATACTTAATCTGGAAAAAAAATGTATTGAATGAATCCTTTCAAAAAGTCTGTTGGTTTGTCTGACCTGGCTATAGAGTTCTCTACAATATATACAATATATATACAATATATAATTTCTTTTGTAGGTGTATTTTTATCAGTGGAAATAATTTTAATGCAATCAAAATGTTTTATTCAGAAGCCTCCAGTTGGACTAGCTAAGCAGTACTTTCCGAGAAAGGTTTCTTTCTGCTCCAGTTGATCTACTCAGACATCCAACTGCTACTGTGGATCAAATGACTCTGGGTTCAGCATCTGCCAGAGTTGAGATTTTGAGTATGTATTCCTTGTTCATTCATTTGAAAGTCAATTTTATAATACTTCCACCTTTTGTCCTAAAGGGCTCAATAAATGTTCGTTGGTCTTAGGTTATACTGATCTGCTACTTGTATATACTAGTTACACTTTTAAATATTAAAAATCACCAGATTATAGAAGATCAGATGAATTTACAATTATAAACATATTGGCTGTAAAAGTACTTGAACCAAAGGTTGCTACTGTGGCCCAGGAGAACTTGATCTTGGGAAAGGACAGGTAGGATATTACCACTGATGTACACTGAGTGGTGAAAGGCTTCCAAATTCCATTAAGTCACCATAACTTTACCAGCAGAAGACACTCATGAGAGATGCCAAAACAGGTAGTGCCCTTTCTTGGTTTGTTCAATTTCTATTCCAAATGGGCATCCCTTTTATGAGCTGCATCCCCTGGCTCCTGGCTGTGAAATGAAGAGGGACTGGCAAACTACTGTGCACCTGTTCCAGACGGATTAGCCACTGGTGACAGCCCATACCCAGAATTTCCTCTGCAGATGCTACCACCCTTCAAATGAGTCAGAACCATTTGACTTGGAGCTTTTTATAGTTGCTGAGGGTGATGATAATCATCCTAACAAAGTCTAATTCTTAATTTCTCATATTTAATGTTCTATCATTGGTCAAAGATGATACCATGGTTTTCTTCATTCTCATTCCTATTTGCTTTACCAGCACAGCAAAACATTAAGCTTTTATGATCATCTGTCATTATGCAGGAAAGTGAGTGTTGTCTGGTGGATAAGATGCCAGGCTGAGTTCAGAATTGACTCTGTTAATGAATTCACCATTGGGAAATCTAGGACTATATTACTTCCTCTGCTGTTTTGATTTTTTCCCTACTGATAAATACATTCATTTAAGAATTCAATAAACAACTCATGCTGAAAGTCAGGCATTCTGGTTTGTAGAACTGGACTTTACATTAAGTTGCTAGTCCAAATTTTGTCTGTATTTACACCTCTTGATGTGTACCATATACAAATATGGTGCTAACTGGTTATAAAAATAATATGCAGATTTCCTCTTTGTTCTACTAAATAATTTATTGTGTCCATTATAGCTAGAGGGAATAAATGTCTCAAGTTTGATTCCCTCCAAGTTTTTGTATTTTATTTCCTTTTTTCTTTCCGCAAGTGCATTAAAAGAATCAAGCACTTCCTGTTTTGCTCTAAACACAAATTTAGTTCCTGCTATATCCACTCTAACGTATTCAGGAAGGAAGGAATAATCTCTTTCAGTCTGTGGTGGTTTTGCAGTGCCTGCATTACCTGCAGCTCAAACGGTCTATATGCAACTAATACTGGAGGAGTTGTGTAATATTTGATCTTTGGAAGTAATAAGGCCCATTCATAGGTGAGAATAATATGCTTGGGTTAGCACTGAGCAATACACTGAAGCAGACAATGTTCCTCCACTGAGGAGACTACCATCTGTGAAAACTAAACAAATCAGTAATGAAATGCACTGAATAAAAAGAATTCTAAAATAAAGCCCTTTGCTTTCCAGACAGCATAAAGTAAGATAGATTAGGCACCACTTGTAAAAGGTAGAATTTGCAAAAGAGGAGGATGTTAAGTGCTCTGCAGAAGGATTTGTAAGGGAAGGATGATAAGATAAAGATTTGTCCAAAACAGGCCTGGGAAGTGGCTAAGTGGCAACTACAAGCTGAGCGTGTGGGAGGGAAGGATGCAAACGTTCATTTTGCTGCATACTATGAACAGAAAAAAGCAGGTGGGGTGGCTGATTTTTCTTAGTTCACTTAGAATTAAGTGACATGTTGATTTTAATTCTGTAAGCCACTAAAGCTGTGTTCATTGGGCTTATATTGTTAATTTATCAAACAAGTTTGGTGTGGATAGTTTGTCCTTTCTTTAGAAGTGAGTTGGGAACGGGCCAACTGGCAGAGCTCAGAGGGTGGGTCATCACTGGCACGGAGTCTGGTTATAATGGGTGACGTTCCCTAGGGGTTAATCATGGGTCTGGTCCTGTTCTAGGTATTTATCAGTGACCTGTATGAAGAGATAGAATCCACCCTCAGGAATTTTGCTGATGATGCCAAGCTGGGAGGAGTGGCTGACACACCAGAAGGCTGTGCTGCCATTCAACAAGACCTCAACAGACTGGAGACTTGGGCAGGGAGGAACCTGATGAGGTTTAATTAGAGCAAGTGTAAAGTCTTCTACCTGGGAGGAGTAACCGTGTTCATGGGATAACCTGCTGGAGAGGAGTCCTGCAGAGAAGGACGTGGGTGCAGTGGTGGACGAAAGGTTGGCCACTGAGCCAGCAGTGTGCCCTTGTGGCTGAGAAGGCTGGTGGTATCCTGGGGTGCATTAAAAAGAGTGTGGCCAGCAGGTCAAGGGAGGTGATCCTCCCCCTCTACTTTGCCATGGTGAAGCCGCACCTGGAGTGCTCCCCAATTCCAAAAAGACAGGGATCTCCTAGAAGGAGTCCAGCAGAGAGCCACAAAGATAATAAAGGGCATGGAGCATCTCCTGTATGAGGAAAGGCTGAGTAACCTGGGTTTGTTCAGCCTGAGGAAAAGAGGACTGAGACTGGGGAAACTGGTTAATGTTTATAGGTATATAAATGGTGTAGGAGGCAAATGGATGAGGCTGGGCTCTTACTGGTGATGTGTAGCGAAAAGATGAGGAGCAGTGGCCTAAAACTTGAACGTAGGAAGTTCCATACAAATACAAGGAAGAACTTCTTTACAGTGAGGGTGACAGAGCACTGTAACAGGTTGTCCAGAGAGGTTGTGGAGTCTCCTTGTATGGAGATATTCAAGGCCTGGTTGGATGCCTACCTGTGCGACCTGTTGTAGGCTACCTGCTTTAGCAGAGGATTTGGACCCAGTGATCTCTTGAGGTCCCTTCCAACTCCTGCCATTCCATGATTCTTCTAACGTCTCTCTCCAACTCACCCCAAGAAAACAAGTATTAAAGAATCCAACTCGATTCACCTCTCAGTTCAATAAGAGTTTTACTTGGCCTAAATCCAACTACTTTAGTTTATGGATAATATTTATTATTTTGAAGGGATGTTCTAGTCTGACCTGCTAGCAGTTAGAAATAGGTCCAGTGTACCCTCACACATAGAATAGTCTTTCTAGGTCCCTGTGACTGATATTTGAACAGAATAGCATATAATGGGTTATTCTGCTGGAGCTGGAGTAAAACAGAACTGCCTGGTAAAGCAGTTTTTCAGCCTTTTGTGTAGTATATCGGGAATAAGGAGCTGGCCATTTTGCCATAAATTAACTGTTTACTGAAAGTTTCCTACAGCTTTTAATAAACAGATTTGTTCATCCTTTTACTTATTAAGATGCTCTTATCTCTGCAATAAAAATGTATACAACTGGGAGAGATTTCTGAGTGATGGAGTGGATTTGTGAAAACGTCTGCATAATGTTTTTCTACTTGCTTTCAGCCCTGTTCTTGGGTTTGCTGGCTGAGACAATGTTAGGGGTAAGTCACATGATCAATCTGCATTTTCTTGCAGTCCTCCTGAACTGTTGCACTAGTGTTTTTCATGCGAGGTAATCTGTTGATCTATCTATCTAAGCTTCATTTTTTTTAAAGGTAGTAAATCAAGATTATACAGTGTTAATGATTTCAGTCAGAGAGATCATGTCAGAATTAGAACGTTCCTGAGAGAAGGTCATATAAATCAACCCTTCAGTTATTCCATTTTCAGTTTCATTGTAACGAACAGTACCCTGCTTGCAGCGTGAAGCTTATGGTGCTAGAATACTGATAAGATGATATTGCATTCAGAGTACATTTTCTGCTATTGAATGAAATCTGCAATGCGATATATAACATACGTACAGGGGTCTGTGTTGAAATGTCTTGGAACTGTTAAATTATAATATTCTAGAGATGAGGTTGGTTTGTAAAATCATTGAATCACCTTTATTGCAGAATTTTAATGATCAAAGAAATAGCAAAGCTTTTGTAGCAGAAATGTAAAAGAAAAATATATCACTTTCAAAGCCAGCATTTTGAACAAGTTAATGGGATGTTGTTGTGCATTCCTAATACTGGGTTAGTAATGCCTAATAGTTAACTCACTTTTTCTATTTTAAGTACTTGACAAATTATATCTAATATTATAATGTAGCTAAGTAGCCATTTTAATTGCTCGTGGAATTGTAACATGGAAGTGAGGAATCTGAGATTAGTATCAGACTGTTAGTACTTGTGCATGCTGCTGATTCTTTAGGTTGTTGTCTAAATTCCTCTGCATATAACCTATAAATACTTGTCGATGTGTGTATTGAACCTGCTCACAGGACAGTGTAAAGCAAATACTATTTTTTGAATGCAGTCCTACTTGCTTTACCCTGGGGTCATAGCTAAAGCATGCACACCTGTATTTATAAATTTACTATGCACAACCTTCCACTGACATGCCAGTATACGAGAGCTTGTATAGTCAAGTTTTTCTGCCAGCTTTCTTCCTTTCTAATGGCCATGCTCTTTTCCCAGCTCCCTTGCTCAGACACTCATGGTTACCGTCACCTTGATGTGCACTTGACTCACCCTAGCCTCGGGCCCCATGCCCCACACGGATGCTCATGGAGGCAGCAGGAAGATGAGGAGCTCTCCAGGGTTCTGCTCAAGCTGAGCTGCAAGCAGCTGGAGGATAAGCATTTGAGGAGAAATACCCCCAAACTGCCCTGTGATCCAGCCAGCTTGAGTCAGCTTGCAGAAATGAGGGTACTCCCAATGGCTGAATGGGGTAAATAGTGCACTAAACTGCTAACGGCTCTCTACTGCAAGATGGAAACTAATTCTGGCAAATTCCCATTTACCTGCCTACATCATGATGTTCCGAACAGTGCACTGAGTTTTCCACATGATGTTTCTGGAAGGATAGTTCAAGTAGACTGGCAGTGGTGGGACAATGTTTGCGCTGGAGGAGGCAGCTGAGGAGGAGCCTGCAGAGTTTCAGAAAGTGATGCTGAGAGAAGTGGACAAGCAGTTGATGGATTCACTTTCTGAGGATCAATTCAGGAATGATCTAATGCTGAAGAGCAGTCCTGAAGTAAAGTGAAGCATGTTTTTAAACAAAAATTTTAACACGATATTTTAAGGAGATTACTTAAACGTTATCTTTCTGGTCGCACTGGATGTCTAACTTTCACCTTTTCATCGGCAGCTTGAGCTGGACATTAAGAGTCAACCTCTTTACATAACTTCATAGACAGACTAGGGCTAAGCAGTCCAGGTAAAAAATTTGCAGAGTCTTTACACTGCTCTGAGCTTGTCTTCTGGAGCCAAGGAACTGAGGGATGACAAGTTTAAGACAAAGCACAAGAACCATAAGGATTGGTGGTGATAACCATGTGAAAAATAGAGGAATTGGTAAGAATAGGGGAGAGCGAAAGGGGCACAATAAGAAGTGCACTGGGACATTATGCAGCTCTTGCAGGGGACAAATCACAGATGTTAAGCAGCTCATTAGTGAGGCACAAGTCTCTCTAAACGGTAATACCAGACATGGCCAATTACAGCACGATTGTGTGGGTGCCTGAGTGTGGACTGTGTGTGCCTCTGCAGTGCAGAGGCTGGAAGACAGGTTTGTCACAAGCGCACATGCACACAAGCTGGGACACAGCAATAGAGAAGTAACCTTGGTGACAGCAGCAGGACTGAAACGCACATTCATAGCTCCCAGCTCTGTGCTCAGACCAGTAGACTACCTTCTGTATTATCAGCAGTGATGAAATACAGCAGTCACTGCTGCAGGCTGAGTAGGCTAATGGCAGCAGTGTTCTGTGCTTGCCCTATTTCCTATATTCTTTCCCTAAGCACTCGTTTCTGACTATGATCAGAGATTGGATAAAAGGACTCACAGGCCTTTGGTTTATGCCAGTACAGTTGTTCTAGTTTCCCTAATGCCCAACATAGCTCTCATCCACTGTAAATAAAGAACAGGATGTGGCACAGTAAGTTTCTTTGTTTACAGTGTCTTAATAAATTCCAGAACAAATGTACTCAATTTGGAAGCAAAGGAACGTTTTCTTACTGTCAGCACTACAAGCTCATCTTGAAAGCTGATAGTCATTGCTTGCTTGCTTTCCTGTACATCAATGCAAATAAAGCTCTGGAGACAAAATCTGTGAATTTCTTCTGCAGTGTCTTCTCCCTGTCTTCCACAGCATCGGCAGTTCTTACCTTCAACAGGCTTATGAAATGTCTCAGCTGAATAAAAATGTGTTGTTAGTGACACAGGAGTTTACTTCATCTATTTTATGGTAAAATGAAATTAATTATATTATCTCAGTTTTAAAGGGAGCAACAACTATGTTTTTCTAGTCTGTGCAAGTAAAATGATACTTGACAATCCTGATATGCTATATAGCAAAATTATTTTTGTATGATGCTGGTTAAAATAATGTAAATACACGAGTTATGTCGGTATTAGTAAGGGCTGAATTAGTTCAGAGCAAATGATTAATGACACTGTTTTTGTTTGTTTGGTTTTTTTTTCAGTTAAATTCCAGTGTATCCTCAGTTACTGATTCTCCTTGTGTTACTTAAGTTTGCCATAATGAAGACTCTATTATGATTCTAATTAGTAACTTTTGAGGAGCATCATTACCACAGTGGATTGAGAAGGTCAGTACATCAGGGAATCTGTGGAAGTACTTGTGTTGGAGCAAAATGTCTTTCCTGTCTCTTTATTTAGATAATTCAGAGTTTTAAACAAAAGGATGGCAGACAGTGATTACTACAAAGCCTACTACAACTAGAGGAAATTATTATTATCAAAGCCTGATACTAAAATCTCTCCCAGCCAGATCTGTCATTTTCCATTTGGAGAACACTGGATTGTTCATCTTGTTTTTTAAAATGTGCTTAAACAGACAGAAATTCAGAGTAGTCACAGAAGTGAAACACCTTTGAGATTCATTTCTAATGTTTTTTCATTAATCTGAATAGAGTAACAGCAATAGTATTTAGTCTACATGGACTGCAAAGGAGAGAAATGCAGTTCCATGACAAAAGGCATGCTCTGGTTAAATCAATTTCTATAGCATCTTGTCTCGACATATTTGAGAGCACTATCTTTCTCAATTAATGTCAGCTCTGCTCTGGGAATACTCTTTGGTAGTTAACTATTGCTGTTAGAGAGCTAACTTTAGACATAACACAGCTGGCTTATGTATTTTGCTGTTAATATTTTTGGTAATGGAACAACAACTTATAAGTAACCAATCTATTAAGCAGAATCCAGCAGATTTTCCACCCAAATAAGTCAATTTTAAGGATAAGAAAATTCAAATGTAAATTTCTTTTGACTGGCTCGAGATAGAAAAATTATGAACCTTGGATCTTAGGGATTTCTTTTTCCCAGATTTCTAAGTCTCTGGACTACTGGAGCCTACACACATGCCTGTGCAAAAACCAACAATCTCCAGAATATTTAATTTTAAATTAATTACTGGGCAGCTTCTTTGCTTTCACTTCCACTGACATGAAAGTCAAATAGAAAATCCTCAACAGCCTAAATCCTCACATAACACAAGAATCAAGGAAGAGAAGATGTGATGCTCAGAGGGTATCAAGAAAACCCAATGGATTTGGGAAAAAAAGATCATGGAGCACAGAAGAAGAAAGAACTGAGGAAGAAGATAATAGGAAGTAAGCACAAGGCAAATTTCTAATGCATGTGCTTCTATTGCTTCCATACGTAACTACCCACTAGAGGGAGAGAGACTGTAAGTCATAGCCATGAGGCTTACTGTAGTAGAATTTGGGCTTTGTTAAGATTTGGAAGGAGGAAGCATGAAAGCCAAAGACGATGCAAGTTCCCTACCCCAGTAGAATTTCACGGTGCAAAGTTCTGTGAAAGTCACCAATTGGACTTAAATCTTTCTCCCTTCTGGCCTGCTTTTGTTATACCTTCGTTCAGAAAATCCCCATCTATGTTAGCCTGTTTGTTCTCTTGTTGGTGACAGCAGCACCAGGAGCTAAGGATGGCAGAAACTGTGTGTTGTCAGCATGCTCTTTGGGACTTGTGGACCTGTCAGCCCCCCATCACTGGCTAGTCATATGTGCCTGAAATCAACTGGTTTGAGACCTACCAACAATGACCCTGCAGTTCACCTCAAACACCTCTTCCTTACTTGCAATTTACAACTCGGTTCCTCTGGTTTTCATTAGCTGCCCATAGGGAATCATTTATGGTCTCTTATTCCCGCCTCTCTTTATCTGCAGAATGAAAAAGGCTTTTAAACCTAAAAGCAAGCTCAGCCATGTCCTCTCCTCAAGGAAAACCAAGAAGCAAAGTACATAGTAAAATACGTCTAGAATTGGAAATGGGGCATAGGAAAATTAGCCCATCCCTGGTTGTGTCATACATGCTTCTCAAAATCAGTAGCTTAGGGATTTCCTGACGCAGATGTATCTAGATAAGCAAGTTTCAGAGATATTGTTGAGCTAGCTCCCATGAATTCATCTATTTTCTTTTATTTATTTATTTATACTTTGGGGTTTTACAACATCCTGTGGCAAGAAATTCAAATGAAAATATATTTCCTTCTGTTCTTTTTAAACTCTTCTCCCTAATAGACTGAATTAAGATGGTATTACGCGAAGTGGTAATAACCATTTTCTGTTCACTTTCCTCCCACCTTCATTATTTTCCAGACTTCTGTGCATCTCCCTGTGTTTGCAGTACAGAATGGAAGTCCCAATCTCCCCCTGTTTATATTAGGACTTCTGAATGACATGAGGGCTTTTCAGTATTAAGCTACTAGTAGTGACAGTAGTCTTCTCTCAGCAGACTGCATAAGAACTGTTGGATAAATAAGTACGTAATGCAAACTCAGAAAAGATGCATAGTTATTTCCACACACTGAAAGAAAGAAACACAGGAAGTCTGCAGTTGATACTTTGGTGTCACAGATAGAAATGACTCGTCTAACGTGCTGTGAACCAACTCAGAGCCAAAGCAGTTATCTAATGCATGTCAACCCTCAGGGTCAGCTGCACTCTGCTACCCTCCCTGATGCCAGAAAAGTTCTGTGACAAACACCAGCCATCAAAAACACTTCTTCCTCTCAAACACCATGTGACCAGTTTCCAAAGCAGCCTGCAGTTGTATCCTGCTCATCTTCAAATTCCAACAGACATACCACAGGGATACTGGGCACTACTGTGGTAGTTTAACAGCCCTAGTTTGAGGATTACAAAAAAGATGCCATAGCTCTGTTTCTCAGTGCCCTGTTAGAATCCTTAGAACAAAGCAGGCTAAAGTAATTTTAAAATAGTGTATCTGCAAAAATCCAAATATATGCAACACGCTAACATTGCTAATCCAAAGCAATGTACAGAAAGGAAAAGAAATAGAGTGTACAGGACATTTATGGACCTGGATGAGCAGCTGGCCTCACTCTGTAAGAAAACTAGGCACAGGTGCTGGGATCCAGCCCAGGGCCCTGATTCCCAGCTGGCACACTGAAAGAGGCTTCCAGCTCAGAGAGAGTTAGATGTCTGTTCCTTGGGAGGAGAGGCCTCGGAAAGGGGAGGAGGTTGTTCCCTTAGCATGACAAGAAAGCTCTGTTGCCCGAGCCAAAGGGGAATGGAGTCTTTCTTTTTTTCTTATATCTGTTGGGTATACTTCCTCTTTCATCTGTTAGATTAGTGATAAAAAATAGAAAATGAGAGATACGTGTCATATTGGAATGAGCGTGAGGCTTGTAATCCTGGCTGACAAGCAGTCTGGATGGCTTACTTTTACCTGCTGCTCAGCTTAGTCCAAGTTTCCCTTGCTCTATCCAGTGCAGCTGATGAACTGCGAGATATGTGTGGCCCCAGCTGCGCCTTCAGCTCTCACACAAAGCTCCCTCCTGAAGTTGCTTTCAGAGAAGAGTTTCCGGTTTGGGGGACTTTACTTCCCCAGTATACTGTTCAAATCCAACAGTAAAGCTCTTTTACATCAACTTTGTGTTTTCTTATATACAGATACAACTTGCTAGCCACGCTTTCTACAGTCACATAGCCGAGATTAAAGAATATAATGCATTGCTGAGAAAAAAAACAAAAATAGCTTTAAGGTAACAGGACGTTTGGGGGTAAATGCCTCCTCAGGCTGTCTCTAGGGGACACTATAATAGTAGTAAAGTGAATAGAGGTCTAAGACACAGGAGAGAGGTTGCTGATTACATGGGAAAACCCAGACAAAGCGTCTTCTGTTTCTGACGCCTGAAATTCAGCCACATAGGAAAAAATCAGGATGCAGGCAAAGCACCACTAGCACCACTTGTGCTTGATGGCTTTTTTGTTATTTTTCTATAGCTTCACATCACATTTTACCAGGTTTTTCCCCTCAAGATTCTTATATACCTACACATCAGTCCAAACCAAATGTCAGTAGAACTATACTTTACTTACCTTGGAAGTTGCTGTTCTTCTTGTATTACATAAACAAAGATTTAGAAAACATTTATTTTCAGCCCTTTCCAATACTTTTTTGATATAATCTGCAAGCACCACAGTTTGATCCTACAAATACATAACCGTGCATGTTCTCTTACCATGTTATATCTGTTAATGTTGCTAATAGCAAAGGGACATGACATGCATATGCATGCATAGGATTGGGGCCCAGCAGCTTAGGTCCTGCTGAGGTCAAGGCACAGACATTCAGACAAATACTGATTTAGAAAATTTACAGTATTAGAGGACGGTTGTAGAAAGGGAAAGCTCGGTGACCATTCCAAAGGAACCAACTCCTTTTTAAAATCTCTTAATCTGCTTTTCATTATCTCTGTGGGGAGGCCTCTTGAGAAAAGCAGCTCTTTGACTTGAATAAAGGAGGGGCTGTGGGCTTGCATGCTGGAATGGGAAGGTCATTGTATGGCAGCACAGAAGATGGGAGTGTTAGTCAGGTCAAGGAGAACAGGATAAAAAAGTGTGAGATCTGTGTTACAGCCTTGGTCTGGATTATGTAAGGTAGTGAGTTTAAACCAGGGATGGTAAACAAGAGAGAGTGATTCAAAGGCTGAAATATATTCTGGTAGGGTCATTCAGACTGATTGTTAGGAAAAAATATATGGGCTAGGACTGATAGGATCATCAGCAAAACCAGCAAGAAAGAGGTAACAATAGCTGAGGCCCAAGAGGGCTAAATTCTACACAGGAATTCTTTGCATCAGGCTTCAGCAAATCAACCTTTCCATCCTCAATATCTTTCTTATTTGTTCTTTTAAAAGAAATGCTCAGTTCTTCCCTCCTTTCAGGCAGACAAAGCCCAAATATGCCTGGGAGACAATGAGACATAGCATTTTCCCTGCTACCCAGTGGTACAGCTGCGTACGTGTGCTTGTAATCCTCTCTCTTCTAAAGCAGTGCTTATCACAAGCAGCCTCAGCTTTACCAAATTGCTAAAGAAAGTTAGGCAATTGCCACTAAAATGGCCCTTGGAAGTAGCCCATTTTTCTCCCTGTCTTTTATAATTCAAAGCTAACAATTCTACAATGGTGTGCAGCCCTTCTGCTGTTTCTTTAATGGACACAGACTAGAAAGTATCTGGCTTGCAGGACCTTTGTATTCCCCAGCATTCCTGTAATCCTTGCTGACTTCACCAGGAGTTTTAAGATCTATAAGGTGTGCAGGATCAGGACTACTAAATCAGGGATTGAGTGGGGGGGACCTTCCATGGTTGCAGGACTTTCTTGCCTTACTTCCTGATGGATTTATGAAAGTAGAGGTGGCAGATTTCAAGCTTTTATTGACAGTAACACAACATTTGGTGTTTTCTTAAAGACCTAACTCTGAGAGGCAGATGACGGCACAAGATTGTCAGCTTTCTCTGTTTCTAATTGCAGACAGGAACTTGCAAACCCTCCAGACTAAAAAAAAAAAAAAAGAAAAACCAACACAAAAACTGGAGGCAAAGAATAACT
The DNA here is from genome assembly GCA_028571105.1 of Tragopan temminckii. Classification (NCBI taxonomy): domain Eukaryota; kingdom Metazoa; phylum Chordata; class Aves; order Galliformes; family Phasianidae; genus Tragopan; species Tragopan temminckii. Next base: position 54,693,640 of record JAOWBP010002392.1, read on the forward strand.
AAAAATGCATATTTTTAAAGCCTGTAATTGATAAAATCAAATTGACAAACTGAAAGGCCTAACAGGGAATTTTAATTACAGCACTGGTAATATTGTAGCAAAATCTCAGCCTTCCTCATATCAGCTGGCACTAACAGGTGCATTTTTCACATCAGAGACTCCTTTTGTTATCTTTTTTTTTCCTCCATATTTTTCAGTGTCTAAATCAGTTTACACATTATAGCTATTTGCTATTTTATATATATATATATTTTTTGCTATGTCTGAACACTGCCTACCCTTTCTCCTCTGCTCGCTCCTGCCTTGCCCAGAACCTTCTAGCTTTTTCCCCATGTCCTCCTCCAGTCCTGTAGACTGCAGTGACCCAAAACACTTGTTTTGTGCAATGATTCTGCATCTTTTCAGCTTGTTTGTTTCACATAAGCTCCATCTGCTGGTTAAAGCTAGAATCTGTATGACTTTTCACTGTGACCTGCAAATACTACTTTTCCCTCACCTTGAAAAGACCACATCCATATTCTTCCAGTGGTGTTCTCATGTCTGCCCACAGGTAAAATTTAATTAATTACCACGTAATCTATTATTTTACAGGGCCAATTTGGGTCAAGTTTATGCAATATTTTAAAACACTTTTTCTCTAGAATTGGAGCGGGTAATCATCCTTACATTTGGAATGACTGTTTTCAGCACAATATTACTTCTATGGAAATCTCTCTGGCACTGCATGCAACTCCCATGCTTCTGTGCTGTTGCTGATGCGTAGCCACTACTGCTTGGTTTTGGCACATAAAGAACAGGAATGAACTTGTGACCTGGACGTTCATAGAGGGTGAGTCTGTAATCCAGCTACCACTTGAACTTTTACCTTCGAGTTTTAACATTTAGAAAGCAATGGGCTTTGTATCCTGGGAGTCTCTCCAAAATATCTATGATTATGAATGGGAGTATTTTTAAAGAACTACTAACAATCCTTTGGTTTTCTCCCTCGAGTGGAAACTTAGTGTAACTGCCTACGCAGTAAGGTCCTTTTTTCACATTTATGCTGAACAGTGGTGAATACAGATGAGGTTGATTCCATATTGTTGAATCTATTCAGTAAGACAACTTGGTAATTGCCATAGAAACAGATTCTGCAGACTAAAACCTTAATTCTACTTTTAAATATCATATATAGACCTGGATCACTACAGAGGGTATAATCAGGCTGTGTAAACAAAAATGATTCTGCATCAGAGAAACAGCAAGCCTGTCTTTCATCCCATCAGATGGTAATTGTGTTCCCACCTCCCCCCACTTCCAACCAACAGCATGACAAATTACACCTCCTTCCCCTTCATGCACCAAGTCTTATCTCCAGTGCCTTGCTGCCAGCTCAGCTTGTCACTTTGGTGCAACGGGGAACCGAGGCCATGTGTGTGAAATGAATGTGGTCCTGGCAGGAGTGTCACAGATTTTGTATTGCTACACAGCCACTTGCACAAGCTAGAGGGCAACTGTATCTGAACTTGGGAGTGAAGGTCCTGCTACTCACTCTCAAAAAAAAATAAATAAATAAAAGAGCAAGATCTAGCAGGTGCTTCCTGGAATGTATCTATCCTTGGGAAAAGAGTGGCAACTACGGTAAACACAGAGGGATGCCCCTTCCAACCAATATTTTTAGCAGGCCACGGGGGAATCCTGTTCCCCATATGTATCTGCCTATATAGGTAGCTACCTTCGTTTTGCTCCCTGTTCATATTGATGTGTGTTCCCCAGTTTCTAGGCAGATCTCTAATTGAAGGTTTATCTGCCCACTTTTCATGTCTATGCCAGCAAAACACGGATGTAGGCATAATCTGTGTTTTTATAAATCTTATGTACATCTCTCTTTAAACAGATAAAACATTCTTGCATTTTTTTTCATATCACTGGGTTACGGTCAGATATTAGTAAATGTTTTGATGTATTATTGTGCTCTTTGTTTTTGTTGTGGTTTCCATGGTAATAAATAGAAGGCGTTACTTTTGGAGCAACCTATGTAATTGTTTAGCCAGCTCTCATGCTGCTATTTAACATTCAGTGGGAAAAACAGCTGATGCTTAACAAGAAATAATAACCTTAATTTTGTTTAAATACTGCATTTATTTTCATCATTCTCAGATCCTCATTAAATCCATCTAAAAAGGGTTTGTGTTTCTTCCTTTTATTCTCACTCTATTCCTGCCAGAAAACACATAATTTTCAACAAGATGGCTGACAATTTTTTCGAACAACATGGTTGCTTTAACCATGCTTTAATCTGGTCTAAAATGCCTGTAGTAGCTTAAGGTTTTTCAAAATACAACCCTAGTAACTATGTGTTTTGTATCTTATTCTGTATTTGAGTGTTCTTTTGAACTTACAGGCTGCTTGAATGTACTGGAATATGCTTTTCTTTAAAGCAAAGACTGACCTATATGGATAACCTACATATAAACTACAATCACTGGACCTTTTCGTATGGGAACAGTTCATACGACTTGAAAATTATTAATAGTTTTTTTTTCTTAAGCTTTATTTTACAATACTTGTTAAGTGCACAAAATCAATTAGTATTTTGAAAATGTGTGTTTGTTGAGGGAATTTTCACAGAGTGTATTATTTTTCCTTTTAATATATGGTAGAAAGTCACACAACTTCCAAGTATAAACAAATCTGGAACAAAAGGCTGTACAGAAACATAACTGATTCAGGTCTGAAAGGCTTGCGTGTACATTGTCTGGCGTGCTGCATACCACTGAAATTAATGAAACTGTAGAGAGTCTGATTACTCGTCTGCTTAAGTGTATTGAGTCCACTGTAACCATCTATTTGCTGTCTGAAGGCTCTTGTCAATAGTTTAATGACTTCAGAGCATATTCTTCTTGTTCTATAGACTTCATATAGTGTTTCTACGTAATTAAGCAGCTTTGTTAAAGGAACTGCCATTAGCTGCCCCATTTCATTTAGTTTAGTTATCATCCAACCAGAAAGAAAAAAGAATAACAAGAGAAGGCTACAGATCCACTCTAGTGATTGGGGAGATTTTTTTTTTTTTTTTAATTGCTGTAGTAACATAAAGCAATGTCATGTCACACATTTTAAGCAACTTTAACCATTTAAATATATCACTCTTAAAAGACTTCTAAAAGTCTTGCATTATGTTTTGGAGCTATACATTTTAAAAGCAGCTCTGATAAAAAGCACATAAATAATACTGGTTACATTTCTAACAGTCACTAAATAGAACAAACAATAGTGGTTTTGTAGCCGATACAGTTAAAAGATACATAAGAAATGGGTATCTTGATTTATTTTAAGGTTTGGTCCATTGAACATTCCATCCTTTGATATTCTATATGATGAATCACAGAATTATGGAATCACAGAATTGTAGGGGTTGGAAGGGACCTCTAGAAATCATGAAGTCCAACCCTAAAGCAGGTTCTCTACAACAGATAGCACAGGTAGGCATCCAGACGGGTCTTGAATATCTCCATAGAAGGACACTCCACAACCTCTCTGGGCAACCTGTCACCCTCACTGAAAAGAAGTTCTTCCACATATTTTTGTGGAACTTCCTACGTTCAAGTTTTTGACCACTGACCCTTGTCCTATTGCTATGCAGCACTGAGAAGAGCCTGGCCTTATCTAATTGCTTCTTACACTTCAGATATTTATAAACATTGATCAGAACCCCTATCTTCTCCAGGCAGAACAGGCCAGGGTCTCTCAGCCTTTCCTCATACGGGAGATACTCCAGGTCCTTTATCATCTTTGTTACCTTTTCAAGGAGACTCTAGGAGATCCCTGTCTTTTTTGATCTGGGGAGTCCAGAATTGGACACAGTAGTCTAAATGTGGCCTCATCAGGGCAGAATAGAGGAGGATCACCCACCTCGACCTGCTGGCCACACTCTTTTTAATGCACTCAGGATACCACTGGCCTTCTCAGCCACCAGGGCACACTGCTGCCTCATGGCCAACCTGTTGTCCACCAGGGCACCCCACTCCTTCTCTGCGGGGCTCCTGTCCAGCAGGTCATCCCCTAACCTGTACTGATGCGTGCGTATAAACAACATAAATTTTATTTAATTGTTCATATTGAGGAGAAACCCTGATGATTTTCTTTAAATACACGAAAGAACTTTAAAAATCAATAATTTCCTGCATTTTCCAAGTCTTTGGAATAAAGGAACGGCTTCAGACACATTCGCTTTTTCCTCTCTTTCAGTCAGTCTCCTTTTGGGTCAATCCTGACGATCCTGCCACCCTTTGCAGATAAAGAAGCAGAGCCCCTGTTTTCTTCAGGGCTTTGGTGTGTGTACTGGTGAACAACTGCCCGGCGATATAAGCAAAAGTGAAATGTCAGAGGTCCATAGGAGCAGAACCTCTGTGTCTGCTCAGAGCTGCCCTTGAGGCAGCCATCTTGTTGCCGGTGGTGTCAGCCATCTTGTAGAGAAACACTTGCAGCAGCTTTGCCCCCATTTTCCACCCAAACTTCACGCGCCTCATTTTTAGC
>JAOWBP010002392.1:54698813-54729830 GCA_028571105.1 Tragopan temminckii
TAGAGGTGTTCAAGGCCAGATTGGATGGGGCCCTGGGCAGCCTGGTCTAGTATTAAACTGGGAGGTTGGTGGCCCTGCATGTGGCAGGGGGGTTGGAGATTCATGATCCTTGAGGTGCCTTCCAACCTTGGCCATTCTGTGATTCTGTGATTCTGTAAAACTAGTGAGGGGACACAATGTGCCTGCAAAAACACTTTCTGTAAATGCAACAGTAGCAAATGAAAGCTTAAGGAATGTTCATAGTTTTAAGTACCAGAGGACACTGAATAGGCTGAAACACTCTATGTCTTCTTTCCCTCCATTTTTTATTTTTTCTTTTTATTTGGTAATGCCTACCCCAAGCCTTCAGATCCCTTAGTCTAATGACCAGGACTGTAAGAATGAAGCACCACCCTGAGAATACTGAGGAAGCACTTAAGCAAATTAGACATATATTACATTATGGAACCAGATGGGATGTTTTAGAAGGAGCTGAAGGTGTTGGCCAATGTGACTGAAAAGTTGATCTCTGTAATTTTTGAAAGGCCGCACTACGGATCTCCCTTGGAAAAAGACAAACACTGCTAACATCACACCTATCTTCAAGAAAAATAACCACCTGGAGAACTACCAGCTCAGCCAAATAACGTAATGCCTACAAGATATTAGAGCAAATCCTCCTTGAAGAGATGTCCAAGCACTTGAAGGAAAAGAAGGTGCCTGAGAACAGTGAACAAAGATTCACCAAGGACAAATCATGTCTAATCTGTTTATTTCCTATGAGGGGATAAAGAAAGGGCAGTGTTGTTTAACTTTACAACTCAAATGGTTTTCATGGTGTTCTTAAAACACTACAGAGAGATGATGATGAAAGAGAGAGAGAAAACTGGCTTAGCCACTGGGCTTTATACTGTTGCGAAGAGAGATAATGAGTCCAACCTGTGGCATTTACTAGCTGAGTCCATCTATACTAAGGCAGATACTGATTGACATCTTAACAATAATCTGGACAAGAGCAGAGCACACGTTTATCAAACTGGGGGGTGATTCTAGTCACTACAATACTGCTGTGCAGAAGAACTTATAACACTGGAGAAACAGGGTGATAGGAACCTCATTAAATTCAACTAAGTCATATACAGAGTCCTGCACCTGAGATGGGATAACCTGATATAGTAGTAACCAGACGGATGCCATCCAACTAGACTGCAAAAAAAAATGCAGGGTCCTTGCAGACATCAAATTAAACTTGAAACAACAGTGCAACCTTGTTGTGAAGAAGGCCAGGTACTTGTATTAGCAAGAATAAAGCCTGTCAGATATGCTTTTTGCCTTCTATTTAGTCCCCGTGAGACCTCTGAAATACTCTACCTAGTTTTGGGTTCCCCAGACCAACAAGAAGCTAGAGTAAATGATGTACAGTAAGATGTTCAGAGAGCTTTCATTTCTTAAGCCTCAAAAAAAAAAAAAAACAACAACCAAACAAAAGAAAACGAACCACATCAAATCCACTGACATTTGGAGAGATCTTACTGCTGTCTTCAACAACTTAGCAGGAAGGATATCCAGAAGAATAAGACAGACTCTGGATTAACGTGGTACTAATATAAAAGGTTGTACAGTCTCCACCTTTGAAGACATCAAACATTGTTTTGGAGTAGGCATTATGCACCTTGGTCTAGCTTAGAGCCCATACAACTCCCAGGGATCCTTTCTAAGCTTTATTACTTTATCACTCTACAATCATCACAGATAAGTCTTTACAGTTTAAGGTATAAGAACAGAGTAAGAAACTACAAATGAGATGATGAATATATGGGTAGAGATTCCTACATAAGAATTTCACTCAGTAGTGCCTTCGTTTAGAATCAACTATTGTTGCCTGCAGATAACTATTGATCCCAGGAGTCAAAGAAAATTAAGATGAATTAGAGATTGCTTTTAGTAAAGCATAATCATTGGGGTTATTTAACCCCCATGAGTTCAGCCCATATCACTGCTCCAAACATCTCCATAAAAACAATGGAAAGCATGTATCATCAGATAATTTTTTAATAGGACTTCAACCAATTTCACATATCAAAACTTTTATCTCTTTTGGATAATGTTCAAGGTAAAAAAACACAAAAAACAAAACACCAAAACAGCAGAAAAGCTTAGGCTGCTATACGCTCAAAAATAGTGCTTGCATGATTTTAAAATCCCTCTTGACAGTGATGAACTGGTTCAGTTACTGATACAAACAAACAGACAAAATGAACAGAACTTTCCCAAAATAATGTTTACATTCTGAAAGAAATCCAGATGTTTGTAGCATCAGGGACATACCTTTTAGTTTAGTGTAGGAATGAAGAATAGGATCAGCAGAAACCATACATGGCCACCAAGGAAAACCTGATACTTTTGACCACACTAGATCTCCTATATTATACTTCAACAGATGGACTTTGTCATCTTTGATGGTACTTTGTGTTGAATCTCTCTTAGCAGGAGCCTTAAAAAAGAAAAAAAAGGGAAAAATGTTATCACAATTTCTCCTTCGGATATACTCTAGAATTACTAAATATCACACAAAAATAACCAACAAACTAACGCTTGTATTCCGTTCAAACATTCAAGTAAAATGTAAAATCATAGTGATAATGAAAAAAAGTAAGAAATAGCACACTAAAATAAAGGGTTATAACATTTGCTAGCAAACAATAATTATATTTCATACATAACAAAATTTAAGTCACATTTTTTCTTCTTTCACAGCAAAAAAATCCCAGTTCCATTTGTTCTTCTTTTTAGTTTGAAATATTAGCATGTAAGCTGTGGCCTGCCTTTATCGTTCTGAGTAACTGCTGAGAGACCATCAGGAAGGCTTGCTTTGATGTCAAACACATTCACTCAGCACCAACCAAAGATGCAGAAGAGTCAATATCAGTTTTTATTGAACATTATCAAACAAGTTAAGTGCTATATAAGCAAAAAATCTGTTCTGGATTAGAATCTAGAATAGACTGAAATGCCTATATGTCTATACAGAAACAGCATGCATAACCAGTCAAGAAAAAAAAGAACTCCCAAATTTGCATTTTTTAGCTCTCTTTCTACATTGTAAGGAAAGCATGACACAAACCCACAAACCCTACACCCTCACACCCTTTTGCAATGTCTTCTTTTTCCGTTCCAGTGTTGGTAGCAGAAGTTTATGAGTGTCCAGTTCACGCTCTAAAGGTAGTCCAATTGCTGGAAAACTATCACGGATCTCTTTTCATTTCAATGGATAGATTTAAATAGTACAAGGGAGTTTTATGTTTTCCACTGACGGGTACATATTTTTTATTATTTATAATGAAATTCACCAATGCAGACATTTATTAAGAAAATAAAACTATGTCACATTATATGAGGTTAATGACATTCTTTTTATCTTCGTTTGTTCTATTTGATGTAAATAACAAATGCCCTTACCTAGGTAAACTTTAACACTGGATGTGAGAAAACACAGAACATTTTTCATTGCAGGTATCTGTAAAAATAATTCCTTATTTTGCTTTTCTGTTATTCTATATTTATGTGTAATGCATTGTATTATTCATCTTCTCTAGTACCAGCTCAACAAACAGAAGGCAGAACAGAGCTTCAGGCTTTCAGTGGATTTAATGTTAGAGTTCGAACAAAACTCTGTTTTAATTAATACAAGTGGCAAGAGGAAAGAGGAAATACTTTTAAAAACCTGAAAATCTACAATGTGGAAACGTATAGTATTTGAAACATCATGTTGAATCAAAACAGAAAAGGTTATCTTACAAATAGACTTTTAAATCCGGAGAACACTATTAAGACTAACGTTACTTTCCAAAACCAGACAACAAATCTTTGACACGCTGCAATAGCATCAAGGACTTTTAATACTCAAACACAGAAGTACATCCTGCTAGAAAACAAACTTAAAGCTCACTGAACTGAGAAACTCCTTTCCTCAAAGCTTTTAAAGCTTTTCCTGGTAAACACACATGATACTATGTCATCTGATTGTTAGGAGCAGTTACTCATCCAGTGATTCAGCTTTTCTGATGAATTTAGACGTGGTTCATGTGCCTGCAGCAAGAGCTGTGTTCCCATGTCTCAAGGTTTTTGGTTCTCTAAGGAATCTGCAAGACTGTCAGAAAACCCCTGCTGCTGAGCTTGCCTCAAGTCCAGCACTCTCAAAAGACCTAAAATATTCCAAGCAGATGTGAAAAACCAAGCGCTCCTTCTAGCAGTTAAACATGACATAAAAAGTTAAGCTTTAAAGCTACGAATTAAGAAACACACATGCTAAGAACAGATCCAGAAAAATGTTAATCCTAAAACACAAAAACCAACTTCAACATTTAAACAAAACAGATGGGATGAAAATATTTTCAGAAAAATCTAACTAATCAAAAATGTGAAAGTTATTCTGGATTCTCAATCTCATTTTTAATTTACAAGCCCCAGTATTTTTCAGAAAGTGCAACTAAGCTGAAAAGATTTACGACTACAATCAGAAAGGGATCTGGCTGGAATAATGAAAAGGCTCAAGTGGTGCTTCTTAATGCTGCGTAATCTAAAAGGGATGGCTCTACAGGGGTGAATATTGCATTTCAACACATCTACAGGCGCGTCATGAATTTTAACTTCTTTGATGGATCATGATTAAAAAAACTTGGAAAACGACAGCCCTCTGATAAAAACTGCAAGGCTGATCTATGTAATACTTTCTGTATTTATGCTTTCTTTTATTGATAAAATGTACATACTTCAAAGAATGGCAAAATGCAGCACAGAATTCTACACGCATAATTTTTTTGAGAAGGTCTTTTATGAGATTATTTAAAAATCTATAGACTGTACTGTCGTGAGCTCATTCTCATCCATCTTCCTTTCCCACATCATCTTGGTTTCATTTGATTTCCTCATTCTTGAAGTTACTCTGATCCATTTCATAGGTATCTCAACTATAAATGGTGAAGTGAAATGCCTGGCACGTACTTCTGAAACAAGAAGCCCTCTGACACTAACAGGCTCTTTAATATTTCCTATATTTAATATTTTTGCACACTGCCAGCATAGCATTAGAAATCTTAAGTGTTAAAGTTACTTAAAAATCATCATGAAATGACAGCCACTGGCAGGCGGTCACATACATAGATTTTACTCCAGCTTCCAGGTTGTTTTGTTTGTTTTCAGATTACTGCTGAGATGGGATGGAGAGAGCATCTCTACACAAATCTGTGTTATTGTATGAATAGGGCTAGAGCTTTTTCAGAAGACACTTGTATTCACTGTACAGAAATAAGCAATGTGGCTTGCAGTATATTTTCTCTGGAGGAAAACAGGAATTGCTGTTAGGACAATTTTTTTAAGCAATAATTGAGTATCCCTAACAATACGCAGTTAATAACACAGACAATTACTGTGCATCTGTAGAACATGGAGAGGCAGAGCTGGAAGCATTCCTGTGGTGGTCTGTGATGAGTAATTCATACTGCTTCAACAGCAGATCAGTTCTTCCTGCGATGATACTTAAACAGGCAAAATAAGATGAAAAACTCCTTGTTTAAGAACACAACTGTAAAACAAGGGAAGCTCAAATGAGTCAAACTACTTTAGAATACTTTTCCCTCAATTCTTGCCTGAAGTGGAAAAGATACAGGCTTCCTTAAAACAGGTCAAATTTCTAATGAGATAACCTATCCACAAATGTAAACAAATGGAAATCTGTAGGACTTTCCATGTTGCAGAGGAGCACAGATCACTCTGAGCTTACTGTAATTGCTAAAGTAAGTCAGGTCTGCTGTTTTGCCCTGTCCTATTACCTTCTCCTGTCCTTTTGAAAGAAGCAAACACGTTTAGTTTCAGAATTTCTCCTACTTCTCCCACGTCAATTAGAAGCAAGCTCTGCAGCCTCTGAGATAGATACCTTTGCAGACCTCCCCCCAAACTTTAAGCCAACTGCACCCAACAGGAAGGCAGAAACAGTTCAGGAGCTTCTATCTTTTCTACTCCTACCAATAATTTCAGTGGCTTTTTTTTTTTTCCTTTTTCAAACACTGAATTGCAGAGAAGTTACATAAACAGGATGGCTGAAGCCTGGGTGAGCAGGTGGTGACTGAGGATCACACAGGGCAGCCCCAATGCTGAACACACAGGGCATTTGACAGGCTCCACATTCCCTAGTATTGCAGCCATTGGTTTCAACAGAAATCTCTGGCTTTCTGGATTTGAACCCTAATGAAAGCCTTGCTCTGAAAGGCAGCTAGACAGATTTCAAGTTTATTTTGTCTGGGGGACTGTGGAGTGTGGAACAGAGTAATTCAATTACCATAACTGAGTTTTTCTGCAAGAAATTATGCCTTGAAGAATACCAGCATTCTTAAAAATTCATCCAAGACAGCAGCTGCAATAGGCTGAGATATACCAAAGAAGAAAAGAATATTTAACATGTCTTTCCTCTTCTCTTAACATTTCCAAGATTTGTTTGCCATTTCTCTCAGCACTTTCATAAGCGATGAGTGACAGGCAGATTGACAGGAATTCCTGACAATTCTGTTAGCATTCTACCAGACCAAAGAAGTGAAATGTGATGGCTTGGTCATAGAAAACATTTGCATTTAATTAACTTTGTCTACAACCCATCAAAAGAATTCATCCAGTTTTCATTTAATTCTGGTCTGACTACAAATATGAGGCGACAAGAACATATTGTGTGTGATGGGCTATTTCAAAGTTTAAAATTATTTTAAAGCAACTACAAAGCACAATGCATTTAAGAACAATGTCGTTACTGTACTGAATGCAGAGCTTTCACATTTGTTTGTAGACTTTGTTATCAAAGTACTATGATCAGTTTTAAGCTGGCAAAGGACTCTTCTTTTAAAAAACACCTACAAGGCTAACTAGGTGATGTCAGATTGAGCTAAGTAATCTGTTTTGAAATTATCAGTGGTAAAGAATAAAGACAGTAATATAATAGTAGATATTAATAACATAGTAATGATCTATTTAGTGTATGTGTGCATGCACGTGAAAGGAATTAACCCCTCAAATTTATTGTGAATTAACTGAAATGACAAAAAGAATAGTATTTCACTGAACTAACTTTGCAAGCTACAGAAATCATCAATTTCATCTGACTGTAAATTGTCACCAGGGGATTAGACATAGAACACTGTCCAGAAGTGGTGGAGAATGTATCAAAGAGAACACTTAAGACAAATGAAGGCAGTACACATTTTATTCCGTCACATAACGGAGAAACACATACTGAACAACTTGCAGGCATCTCCCCCTCCAGTTTTCACTTTCAATTCAATTTGCATGAAAGTAATATCAGTTTGTAATCCTGCACCAAGAACATCTCCTAGGCCATGCTACACATACAGACTGCTGGAGGTCCACTTGCACTCTGGAATAAAAATTTGCTAGCATTACAAAGGATCTAGGACAAAATAATCAAAGTTCCAAAACAGAATATATGCAGTTGAAATGTACTTCAAATCAAAATCAGAACACAGAAACACAGTCTAACTTTTTTCTTCAATATGAAATAGTGCTCATTGACCAAGACCATGTATTTTTCCAGTCCTGCTATCTATTAGTGAGTACTAATGGATGAAATACAGTGTATTTTTTAGCCTGGATTTGTGTAACAAAAATAAAAATGAGATGTTTTGTCCTCTCTTGCCTTTCTAGCAAAAAAGATAGTGAACTAAGGAGGTGGCTATAGAACTCCATTCTTTTGAGAGCTTCAGAAGAGAAAGGAACCTGTCTGAAGAAAAAGGGCATAACAAAGCAGAAAAGACTCACATTTTGTCACCTAGATTGATCAATGACTAGGTTCACTATTAGCAAACAGACAAAGACACTCCTTATAAAAAGACAAAGATTCCAAGCTTATCTTCCTTGAGAACTAACCATCACAATTATCTTCTTAGGAAAGCTCTTGCTTCCTGAAAAATTCAAGACTCTAATTTGACAAAAGACAAATCACTGTTCAGCCTTCAGGCAATAGAATGGAAGGATGCAGCTACTTTCCTAATGAGTTATGTTCTATCATCCAGGACACAGAAGTGGCTTCTCACTCTCATTAAATGCAAAAAATCTCATTAAGTCACTTCAAAACCAAAAATCAGAACCTAAGCTTGATTAAAATCAGTGCAAATCCCTCAATATATACTATTGCTTCAAATGAAAAGGTTAACAACCCAAGTCTCATTCTGAAGTGAGGCCAGTATTTATTCTAAATGTTTCTATTAGAAACAGTATCTTCATAGGAATAATCACCTTAGTGATGGTTTTTTTTGAAAAAGCTCAGTTATTGTTAGAAAATGGAGAATGACGAGGAAACACGAAGAAAGAAGCAATGAACTGTTGAAGTTTTGTGTTTCATCTTCAGCACAACAGAAAAGGACACTACAGAGTATCCAAGGACTGCAGTTCTCAAAACACCATTGCACCAATGTCTGCAAACTGTGCCTTGCTCCAAACATCTGTAGTACTTCTGCAAAATATGCATTACATTGCGTAGTGAGGTACAGACTGCAGGGGAAGTGGACACAAAAAGCTCACAGCAAAACAAGATGAACTATACTGGGGCTTCTCTTATCAGCTTTTCAGGTTTCTAACTGTTTTATACCAATACAGATACTTTACTAAAACCATTCATATTCAGTTTTTACAACAACTACCTCCAAGTTATCTTTTCTTCTGTTACTAAGCACCTGAAAAAAGGGGGTGTCAAGATCGTGACACTGTGAAGAATTACCTCTGAAGATACTAAATTTGATTCTTCCCAGCACAACCACAGTTGTTTTTTTTTTTATTCTATGTGACCATATGGTGAAGCTATCAAAAAGGAAGACCAAAAAAAAAAATAATAAGTCTCTGCTCTACTTGTAAATCCCCTAAAAACTTTGCTGGGATGGCTGAGGCTGTTCAAAAATCAAATACAAATTTAATCACAGTAGTTTTCTTTCTTCCGTTTCTTTCCATAAGCTCATCTAGAGCAGCTTATGACAACATGCAGGATCCTCCCTTCTGAGATGAAAGAAAGCAGAAGACAGAAAAAAATGTTTAGATGGGGATTCATAATTTAGATTATGGATTTGAAAATAAAAGATCAAATTTGTATTTCAAATCAATGACATTTCAACTATTTTTTCTGGCTTTGCTTCCTTCATTATCGAGTTCCAAGCCGATGACATGTTTTCTAGATGCTTTTACAGTTAAAAACAAATCTGCCTATCCAAGTCAGCAATCTTCCCTTACACAAACACTATATGAGCAAGCAGTTTAGAAATAATCTTCACATGGCATTTCACTAACTAGGATGCTATCTTTTTTTCACAGCACAGAGTTGAAAAGAAACAGATTCAATCATTCACAGATAGACCCAGGAAGATAGAAGTCCTGGAACACTTCCCAACCCTCAATCCTTCTGCAAATGTGGAGAGTAGCTTCATTCAGCAGCTTTACTGAATTTCTACATTTACATTTAGATGACCTCTTAAATCACAAGCTACTGGCTTACTGCTGAAAGGTTCCATGTTCCAAAAAATCAGTATTTAAATTAGATACGGAGCTATCAGAACAAATGAAACTTTCTTTTATAGCAAGTATTATAAAAAGATTTCTGCCTACACTCAACTTTTCCAACATTTGCCCATCCTCAAAAGTTTTAACTGTGGTGTCTCAGTACATAAGCCACTGTGGGTATGAGATGCTATAGAAGTCTGGAAAAGCACCATGACAGAGCTGTGAGGAAGTTTAGAACAGGAAAGAGTTTTTTCTGAAGAATTCCCCTTAAAGTTTCACACAGCATAACAGAAACAAACCCGAATCATCTCAGCACACATGCACGTTTTCAGAACGATACATCCACACGTGTTCTGTTACCTGCTTGCACAATGTTTTCACACGTCTTCCAGATTAGAACCTGTATGAGGGCCCCCATTCTTAGCACTCTTCTAACACCCTTATAGGGTTGAGTAAACAAGAGATATCCCGAAGCACTTTGTTACACAGATATGCTCTTGGTAGCTCCCAAAGATCCAAGATAATACAGGTAAAAGTTCAGAATCCTAATGCTCTTTGTGGAAAAACCCAAGCCCAGCTCACACCACCAAATCCCAGACCTGCCAAACATTGTCTTCTAGTGAAGACAGATACTTGTCTCTACACTTTCTTGCCATAAGAACACTTCTGAAAGAAACAGTTTATGTTTAAGGAAAACAAAAGGTGATTTGGTGTAAAGGGCATCCATGGCAGAGTCCAGATACTACTTAGATTTTGAGAGTAGATCTTTAAGTTGAACAATGCACATAAAAACAGGCAAGAGAGGTTTCCAGGTAAGTAATTTCCATTGTGTTGCTACATGCAGCTAGCAGGTTCTCCAGTTGTAAAGGTTAAACACAAGAGCATCAGTGGGTTAATCAGCTGAGTGACAAGTGGGAAAAAAAATAAACACAACCTTGATTTGGCAACGAAGAAACATATTTCAGGAACATTTCTTATTTTCAACAATAAAGATGTGCTGAAAACACCACTCAGGAATACCCCAATCCCATACAGATAAGTTGGTCATTGCAGTAAAACATAGTAAAGCACAAACTCAAAGTGCTATCATTTCCATAAGATTAACATCCCAAATTATTTTAGTTTGTTGCAAGCTTCCTCAATTCAAATTTACAGTTTGAATTTCCTTACAAATTTCCTTACATTCAAATTTACAGTTATTTATCCACTTCTTCCCTCCTTCAAAAAAAGAAAAATGAAGCTTTTCTATCATTAGGTGCCTTGAGGCCACAGATTCATCATGTAAATGTAGCACGGCTTACTTGGCAATGGTCTGTACAAGATCCAGTTTTCCCTCCTGTGCCAGATTTCTAAACCAGAGTATTTTTATGAGCTCTTCACGTGAAAAAGGAATTTATTCCTCACTACTGACAAATTACATTTTTAGTGGTTGTCCATTTTATGATGCTCAATAAAACAATTCCTTTAAGTGCTCTCACAAAAAGCAGTAACAGAAATGTTAGCCAAATTGGGTCTATTTACTCAAAATAAAATGATAACTAAATAGTGGTAATAGGCAAACTGACAATTAGTGTCTGTGAACAAAGAACTCCTGAGTTCCTGAAGTCCACGTGCCCTATCTGAAATCTACTCCAGAAGAAGGAAACTTGTAAAGAAGGCTGATACCACTACTCCAAGGCAGATCAAAATGTTTTGCTTTTGTTACTTTCTTTAACAGTTACCACAAAGCATCTTTCTTTCTTGACAAAAGGAGTCTTTAAGGGCCAGAAATGACATCTGGTACATACCACTAACATTTCCCAAAAATCTGTCTGTAAATCCATCCAAGTAGCATAGCACTGAACTAGAGATATAACTCTCAGCTAAATGCAAGCATTAGACATGCACTATTTTGGTTAAGCAGAAAACTGAGTAAAGCAACAGAAAGGCTTCACCTATCTTGGACAGAAAAGCAATGAAAACAATCAAATTGCTTGTCATTTCAACTACTAACAGCCAGTGCAGCGTGAGGACAAGATGTTGAGATGACAGTGTTCATGTCGAGTGTTGAGTGACAGCATCACTACTGAGTGACAGTACTAGTGCAATGACTGAAAATAAGTCTAGTCAAAGCAAACAAATGAAAAATGTCATTAACCTCAGTTGTGTTATGGCACACCATTCATTGTTGAGATGGAATGGGAAGTTAGTTGTTCTAGAAGAACTCTGTCTGCTCTACCATTTCCACACAAACTCCCAAAGAACAGAATGAATAAAAACAAATCCTGGAACACACAGACCAATGACAAATATAAAACAACGCTGCATTTGGTAATGCTCTTTGAATCAGTTAGATTCCTTTCTATCTGGTCAGCTCTTTTGGGCTGTTCCAACCTCCACACAGCTGGTAGCTCAGCTGGTAGCTCAGAGATGCACAGATGTAATTGACAAGAAAATTTAAAGCTGAGCCCCACATCTTCAATGCTCACATCATTGTGGAGCAGTCTGTTGGGCTGCAGGAGGGTGGTTAAGAAGAAAGGGTTCAGCAAGTTCAGGATTCACAACTATTCTTGCAAGCAGTGGGTAATTTCTGAAAACAACCCAATTCCTCCCTCAAAACGCACCTCTTTGGTTCACATTTCACTGAAAAACTGTAATATGACAGCACTGTTTCACTGCTAGCCTCTGCACTATTAGTCCAGGCTTAGAAGCAGTACATTCTCATTGCTCAGGGTCACTATCACTGGGTTCTGAGCAGAAAGAAAGCTCTGGGGATCAAAACCATCTTGTTCAAGCTGGCTCCGTAAAGATTACTAAAACACAAGTGTGGGTGTTTTCATTACCCTACGTCAGACCCAGGGGGTGAGGTGTGGGGTGGGGTGCAGAGGGAGAAACATATGTACCTGATCTGGAGTTTAAAAATCACACATTTATTAGAATACTGTGGAAGATCTGGCTCAAGGACTTTTAGGTATTTCTGTGACAAGTGGCTCAAAAGCAGTCAAGAAACAACAAAATGCCATAATATTTCTTAATATTAATATATATTATATAAAACACTATTTATAATATGGACAACAATATAGAGACACATCGTGCCACCGTATATATCCATAAGACAACTGTATCTTGAATGTTTTATACTGCTCTGGTCGATATTTCTCCAAAAAGAAGACAGTGGAGATCAAAGCATCAAGAGACACAGCAAAAAGAACCAGCCCTTCACATCATACGCATCTTGCTCCATTATAGAATGTCATGCATGTAAAAAGTTAGCACTGACTCAAAAAGAAGCAGAGTTTTACTCCACGAATTCAGTCATCTACAGCTACTAAGTACAAAGTCATCACCGTGAGCTCTAGAAACCTGAGTCACAAATTGCCAGGGGCTGAGTGCATTGCTCCATGCTTTGCCCCTCTTTTGCACCCTCTGCTGACCCTTGCCCTCCAAGCTCAGATGCTGAATTAGATGGTTCTTCAACTGACCTGTTACAGCTATTTTTAAGTATCATTTTTGTCATCACATCAAGATACTACTTCATATTTGATTTGGACTCTTCCACCCATGTGTTTATGAATAGATGTGAATGTAAAAACTTTTTTTTCCCCACCTAGGACACAAAAAATGTTTTGAGACAACAGCTTGATGCAGAAAGCACACTTAATTTGACCACTTCTGTACACAACAACAAGAAGCCTGGTACAGAGGAAAGCCTTGAACAAATACCTCAGCTTTCTGCAATTGATTTTGCATCCACTCTGAGACAGCCCATAGCTTCTAATCTCCTCTGAAACAGGTACACTCTGCATGCTTCTGGTGCTATGTAACATACAAGTAGTTCTTTAAAATACTATTCCTATGAGACATTAAGAATGAATGACTTGAAATTCCAAAGTAACAATTATTGCTGCACATTGTGAGCTGCTGAGAACAAACAAATTTTCAAGGCATAGCTAAACATAACCCTTTACTGAGGGCTAAAGAGTAACAGCAGCTATGGAACCCTTCCAAAGAGCATAAGAATTCATTTCTCTTGTTCCTGAAGGGATCACCCAGAAGAGATTTTAAGGTAACTCCTATGCACTGGGATTCTAGTGACAGCAGTCAAGAATCCTGCTTATCATTTGCCTGAAGACAGGCTCTGAAAACTCAACAACAGCCTATTAAAAAAAAAAAAAAAAAGTCAGAGTCCAACTGCAGACACCAATTCATGTGGCTGTTTAGCTGCACATTTTACAACATGTTGACCACAATTTCCTAATGACTGACGGTGAAAACCAATTAAGTCCTCTTCCTGGAAAAGATCTATTTATTTGACATTTTTTATTCCTGTACTTAAAACAAAACAGGTCATCCCAGGATCTGGCTGTTTTCTCCACTCCTAGCAGCTATAAACAGGATAATAAACAGGATAATCAATTATTTGATGAGATCAGCTCTCCAATCTTACAGAGGGAACTTGTTGGTTTCTGCCCAGCTCTACTAATTAGATGCAAGCTGTGGCCAGAGCAACAGCAACACCTCCAGTGGTGCCCATCTTCCAGCATGAAGCACGGAAGTGTAAAAACCAGCAGATAATCCTGAGACTGCTTCTGTTCTACCCTTGCTTGGTTTCTAAATCATTACCATTCACTGGCAAAGGCACTATAACATTATGTAGTCATCAGATATAATGAAGTTGGCCAGAACAGTTTTTCCTCTGTGAACACAAAACAGCAACACAAACACAAGACACAGACCAGTGGCATTTCTCCAGCAACTTGCAGCTGCCCCCCAGGTAGCCGCTGCAAAATCATTATAGACTGTGCTGAGTAGAAAGAGCAATGAACTGCCAAGTTTCTGGTACAATACTGCATGAGGTCCACAAGAAAACAGGATAGGAAGCTTTGTGAAAGGTACAGCTTTTAGATCACATCCATAGTGCACAGCTGGAATCTCTAAGTTAGCAAGTATAGCAGCGTGAACCTTCCAGGTTTGTTATGGACACAGCGTTGCTGCTTTTCTGAGCTACTGCACCCATGCTAGGTAGTTATGCCAGGAAGCTATGCCAGATGGGCAAGCTGCCACTTTCAGACCCAAACTGGCTCATGTAGAGCAGGCTCAAATGTGCCAGTATAGTACAATGAACTCTTACTAGGGCCGCAGAGAGCACTGCAGGCTGACATTGGGATCACCAGCATATGACCTGGAAATATATGTACCCTCTCTATTTCCTGCACAAAAACTCTTCATTAGTTTAGGGATTAATCTGGATTACTTTGTTTTACTGCATTAAGTAAATCTCTGCCATCCTCCTCCAACAAGGAAGAAAATCATTTCACCTCTAACAAAAGCAGTGAGTGAGAAAAATCTAGCAAGTCCCCATCCATAATTGCTAGCACGGCGAGAACGCAGCCATGACAAGATCTAGAACAGAAGCATCCTGCCACTTAACACGAGCAGCACTACAAAGTGGGCAACTATCAGACTCTGTGGGTTTGGCATTGACTCAAACATCCAACATGTAACACTTCACACGTAATACCTTCAGTCAGAGGTGTACTTAGCCCAGAGTCAACGTAGTTACTGAGAGTAGAAGCTGCTAATTGCTAAATCCACCCTTAAATACATCATTAAAATAGGCCTGGATTTTAAAGAGAACTCCTTAGATGGAGAAATAAGGGAGTAGAGGGAAAGTGGTGAGATACAGGAGGGCAGGGAAGGAAGAGCCATGATTTGTCTTACTTCCCCTCCTTCAAACAGGAAAAGTGAAAGCACCGCAGCTGTCCCTCAGAGGGCTGGGAAAAGCTGTGGTATCAGCAGAAATCTAATTCACATCAGAGCTGAGTAGATCACATTTATTCCTGACTGAAAACAGATTTTCAGATAGATTTTTAAACAACTTTCCTTTATGTTAATGAAAAATGTCCGAACAAGACAGCCCAACAACAGAGCAGTGGAACATTTGTTAAATGATATGCCTCTCACCTCAGCAAGATAGTAATCTGGTATGTCCATCAAACAGAGATATAATTACCTTACATAAAAGGCAGTATTTGAACCATGGCAATTTTTGCTGAATAAAAGAATGAGAGCTTGGACAAGAAGAAATCGAGGGAGAAAAACAGTCCAGAAACAAAACCAGACAAACAGGTTCGATATTAACTTGTAACCTACAATAAACAGGTATCTAAAAACAAAATTTATCAGCTTTTACTCCATGAACATTTTTCCAACTTCTGCTTTGCAACCACAACCAAGAATATAAATGCACAGTACAACACACTAAGTAAGTCTCGGGATAATGGCAAGGAAACAACACGTAGAGCAGGAGCTTGGAACTTAAGTACACTGATAATGAAGATATTACAGATGTTGTCACAGAGAATACATTTTTATCACTAGTCCACATGTGCATAAACATGCTCCCTAGTAAGGTTTTTCTTCCTTTAGTTTAAACCTGTAGGGTTGCAAGCTGTCCTTGAAAAAGAAAGAAGACTTCTTACAATTAAGGTGTTTTATCATAAAACATCACCCTGTGATCTTCAAATCTGTTTGCCCTTTGTGCTTTAAAGTGCAAGAAAAAGAGCCAGAGACTTCAGCTGTTATTCCAAGTGCTCTGAAAAGAACAGGGCTACAACACTGTGAAGGCTGTGATCAAGCAGTGGGCTGCCCTGCTCTGGCTGTTTGGTAGCCCACTGCTTCAGCACTGCTCTTCAGTTTGCCCCAACAGTTTCTGATCACAACTTTTAATCTTAAACAAGCTGTTCATCACAAAACATTACAGGCCAGCCTTAACTGACAACCAATATGAAAGGATGATCAGGCTGAACTACTGATTTAATAAACAAATAGTGTAATAACAGAGTTGTTAACGCTAACAATTATACCAGTTTTTATTTCAATTCATGTTCACTCATTAACGGTGAGCAGAAAGAAGAATTGAACTATTGACTGTACCCATAATTTTTACCTCTGAGAAGTGATTTGGAAAAATCTAAGCCAGTTAGTATTAAAACACTCCCTGTAATAAAACGAAAGAAAATAAACTCCTTAATAAAAACCATGAAAATACTGTTTCTGATCATTCAAGGAATAATATACTGAAATCATAAAACTAAAATATTTTAGATACTTTCAAGAGTGCTTATACAGATCTGTAAACTCATTTAAGTGGTCTTAATGCAAACAAAGGTAAATAAAATGAGTAATCCAGCAGTAGTGTATATGGCTCTTCTCTGCATTTGAATAAAGACTAAGAGTCAACACTTATTAATAAACTTTCAGATGGCAGAAAAAATAGCTTTAACATTCATTTTGCATTTAAAGTGTGTAAAAACCTGATCACTTGCCAAAGCACTGATTGCCATTTACCATGGCCGTTATAAAACACTATTGTGAATTACTCCCTAGGAAACTTAATACACACAAAAATATCCCTGCTATGCAGGTTTGTTCTATGAGATGAAATGAGTGTAAGCTACCTTCCTTTAAATGAAGACCATTAATTAAAACTGAAGAGGGAAAATGTCTAACAGCATTCTTACTTTCAACTTGGTAAATCGGATTAAAAAAAAAAAAAGTGAAACTTCTGTTTCTGCCCATGTTTAAAAAAATTCAAGAACAGACTAGCTGGATCACAGATGTTAATGACATCATAGAAGTATCTAGAATTTTTCAGCTACTACAATTCACTAGGTTATAGCAAGCAAAACTAGTTAGGTCACAAGTAAGCATAAAAACTACAATTGAACTGCCAAAAACAGTTAAAGGCTTTATATGAATTTCAAGGCCACCCAAGTTCTCTCGCCCAGGTGCACATCCTGTCTATGCTTTGGCTGTGTCTCTGGATGAAGCTTCTCTTTCATTCATCCCATGCTACTACGTGCCCTGATCTTTAATAAAGACGGTTTGTTTGTTTTTTAAACTTATTTGGAATTGATTTAGAAAGTCCTCCAATTCTCGACAGAAAACCCAGGACCAGAACTACAGCGCATTGATGCTTAGTAGGGACACTGAGAATACCACAGACAGTGAACTGTTCAGGTGAAGAACCTATGGAAACACTTAAAATAATGATTAACACATGAACAAATGAAGTGTTAATATGAATAACAAACAAACGTAACAGAAGAAAACGTTCTTTAAAAGTACCTTATTTTCAGGGGAGCTTGAAGTCTTTGACACCAACGCTGCTTCAACAAGACCCTGCTCAAGTAAGGAGTCATATTTTATGCTTCTTTTTCTGTTTCTCCTCTCCTTGTTTGTTGTTTTTTGTTCATTTTCCTCTGACTGTGACACATCTGCACCATTGTCTCCACAAATGGAAGATTCAAACAGAGGTTTTCCATTCATGTAGGTTTTAGTGATTTTCAGCTTGATTTCTGGAGAACCATTCTTGATAGGAGTAGTGTTTGGTGGTGTCCCAACTCCTTTTATTTCCTGGGGTTCAAAGCGCAGCTTGGCATCCTGGGCCCCGGATTCACCATTGAACACACGAGAAGTCAGATCTTTCAACTTATCAGCTGGGATGAATGGAAGAGCATCATGGCCATTATATTTTTGCATGACACCTTCCTGCAGAGTGGCAGAAAGCTGTGCTTTGCCCAGGTAGACAGAACACTCACGATTCACTTCACAATTCTGAGTTTTCCCATTGGTATTTCCAAGAATCTCTGGTACTTGCTTCATTTTTAAGTAGTTAATTTTTCGAGTTAAAAGTTGAGAACTTCTTTTGATGCTAAAGTCCATCCAGCCCAGATGTTTCCAGTCTTACACTGCTATATGAAGACAAAAAAAAAAAAAAACAGAAAATATTTTTAGCAATACAGAAATGAGAAAAGCTGCTAAGTATTTAAATAGAGATGTCTCCAACATTAAGAATGTGTTTATTCAAGTTTTACTAATAAAAAGCGTTGCTTAGAAACTTCATTATCAAAATACTTTAATATGTGTTAATATGCTTTACGAAAAATGCCAAGAAAAATAGATACATTATCAGCATTATTAAAATAAGAACATAAAGCAAAAATAAAACTTTCATTTTAATAATCTATTATTGATCTACAGCAGGGTTCTACCCATACTAATTACTCAGAAATACCGCACTGTTTAAATCAAGTAAGATTTAGACACAAGTAAATATTACTTATAACAATGTTATGAGTTCAGATCTAAGAGTTGAGCCAGAGTAAAACCCCACAGGGCTGCATTACTGTAGTACTACACCATGGACAGCAGCATGACAAGCTTCTCCACCTCATTCTAAGAACAGGCCCTCAATTTTCCGTGGAAGCATCCTGAGGAAACCACCCACACAGCTCAGCCTTTCACAATAGCTCACGGATTTCTGACTATGAGAATGAATAAAAGGCCATCGCTTTGTTTCATAAACATCAGCCCAGCACGAACCAGGTCACCCTACAAGCCCATGGATACACTGTGCAAAATACAATTTCTCAAGGTAACTGCTGTTATTGTTCATAAAAAGCTGAAACTCCATTACCTAACAATGTTTTTTTCATACAGACATTTGAAAAAAAGAAAAAAAAAAAAATCCAACAAGCCAAATCTACTCTATCATCAGCCTTAGGCAGGTTTTCTGAGTGTTCTAAAATCTAGCCCTGCCCATTTCACCTTTATACCATCTTAGGAAACAAAAATATCTGGCAGAAAGATTCCTTTGTGCAGGCATTACCTCCTAAATCAGGCAAATATGATCGTTTTTCACTTATAAAATTCGTATGTACAGACTCTTCACATTAGCAAGTCCAGTACACATGATATACTGAAAAACATTGCCAAAAATATTATAAAATCTCGGCACAATAATCATCATATCTATGCTTAAGGTAACCCATTTCATGTATTTTACTTCTAAGAAGCCAAGTCACTCCCAATCAAAGATTCATCACATCCATTCTTATGTGTCCATCTCCATACAAGCTACACAGACTCATCTGAGAAATGCAAGCATGGAGTCAAAGTAAGTTACATTCTCCAGGGACAAAAAGTAGCCTGAAAATCTGGCATTAACAAAATAAGGAAGAACAAGTACACCTGAACCCAACAGAGAAAAGGTTTTGATTTTTTTTTTTTTTTTTAGCCAGGTGAAGTGTGAATTAACAGTAAAATCTCTAAGAGTATGAGTAGAAACTAGTCAAATGTATTAACTGTTTTCAGAGAAGAATCAGAAGTAAATGGAAAACCTAAACTTCACCAGAGCAAAACAAAGAACTCACTAAATCAAAACAGAACTCATGCAATTCTGCAAGATCTTCTCCAAAAACATGGACGATCTTTAAAAAGATTCTCAACCCAATTAATAATATGACAACGTTTCAAACCGTAATTTAGCAGATTTAACTGAAATACATTTATTTTTAAGTGACCACTGATGACAAATTCAATAAATCTTAGCAGAAAGGCCAGCCCATTGCAGAATGTGTGAGGCTTACAGTTATACAGATGACAGCAAAATAGCTTTAAAAAAAAACAAAAAACAAGAACAACAACAAGAAAGATCCCGAAAACACTGAATTTTTAGAAAATCCCCCAGATTCTTGATAGAGTAAACCAGAAAGCAAACCAGAGATTTGATCTTGGCTTCTACATTCAATCTATATAAAAAAATAAGCCTACACAGCCTGAGCAGCTGTGAATGTGGTGCTCCCTTTTTTGTGGCTGTGGACGCCCTCCAGTGGCTCTCCGGATGGGCCAGAGCACCAAATGCCACAGCTTGCTGCTTCCTTGCCCAACAGGAATGCTGCAGACCACAGCTTCTCATAACATGACCAGCACCAAAAATGTCTTGTGCAACTACTTCAAATCCACGAACTAAGCAGTAACTAAGTAAGTAAATAAATAAGTGGCTCCATTAACTGCTTACCAGGCTCTGGATTTCTGAATCAAGATGTCTGCATTTTGTAACACTGTTGTTTTCCATCTGTAATTCTACCAGTATTCTTTTTTATTCCTGCTTAAGAATAACTCTTTTTTTCATTACTTATTTCCTTAATCTAGAAAGCCATCAAGCTTGAGGCAGATCAGGAAAACAAAAAAAGCAAGAACTAATCAAATCAGACTATATTATTAGTGCGCTCAATATAAAAAACTGGATGAGCTGCAGAAGTGACAGTTGCAGAGTAAAGGTTTGGTTAATGACTCCCAGTAACACAGAACACTTTGAAAAGCTGAATGCACTGAAAAAGACTCCTCAAATTGCAGGAGCCTAAAGAGGGAAGAATTCCAGGTGCATGACTGGTAAAAGGAAGTCAATGCAGCCAGGTCTACGGTAAATGCGAAGATGAAAACGAAGACCATAATCAGAAAGACCATCACAACTGGCAGCATGCAGACTTTAGAACGTGAGAAATAGACTGTGATTGTACAAAGAACAACTGAGTCAAACGAAAAGAGGCGTAGAGGTAGAATAATGGTAAAACACAAAGATATGAGTACCTAGAAGCAAATAAAGTCAAGTAGCCCTATGATGGAGATGCAGGTCAGTCATCATTTCTAGGACAACACAATGGAAGAGAGGGAAACAATCAATTCACTAGATGCATCTCTCAGTCCTTATCTTGAAATAGAAACTATGCAGTGGAATTCTGTTAGAATGATGACACCAGGAATAACAGAGGGCATTGGGAAAGAATGGCAAATTTGAAGCTAGTAAAATTTTGCACAATTTTTGCTGTCTTAAATTTATGGTAGCACAATACCATAAGCAAAAAGGACTGAGCATTTTATGAAAAGAGGACAATCGAGCAGAGATGAAGAAAAGGAAGAAAAAAAAAATTACAGGCTGTACTATGAGCTTAGAATTAAAGCAAGGAGAGCTAGAATTCAGGACATGAAAGGATGAAGTGAGATAGATCACAGAAAAGATCTGGCTGATCAGAGTTGTAAGAGTAAGGTCCTGAAGCAGCTCAGCGTATGAATAGGTTTCGTGGTTAAAATAACTTCATTCTTAGATAGACATATCGCACAGAAACAAAAGCAATCCCTTATCTTTTTCTAGATGACACTGTATAGAAAAGGAAGCTTGGGGGAGGGGAGGGAAAGGCAGGACAATAGCACCATACAGTAATAGCTGCTAATGAGCTTAAGCTAGTAGCGTCCTGTATTGACTGTCTGGTGACCCAACAAGTACCATTTTCTCTAATGAAGAGGAAAAAACATGAGAGCCAAGAAGTCTGCTGAATAAACATGGTATTTTGGCCTGTGAACAAATAGTTCTCAGTAGACAAAAGGGAATATGACTTACCAGAGAAAGGTCTCTAGATATTTTAATGGAACAATGATATGTCCTGGTAGTGGCTTTGTATGTACTTTCATAGTGAAATACAGGTTTTATGTAAGGCAAATTATTTTGCAGACAATTTAAGTGGTTTTATTAATTACTTAAAGGTCTGTCATCTGACCGGAGTCATGAGCCAAACAGAGTTTGCCTGCATGTCACGTTCTTTCTTTACTGTCCAGGCCACCATCAATTATGTGATATTTATTATTCACTTCTTCCACATCTGCTTCAATTTCAGAGATGTTTTTCTTGTGTGTCAGAAATAATGGAGCAGTCCATTCTTTCCAATTTGGTCAAAGGGAGTGAACAGAGTAAACAACCAACAACAAACATCACATGAAATACCACTTCTGTTTTGTCTAAATTTTTTCTTAAAGTCACTTCTCAGGTACACAAATTTAAAGTAAGAGAACATGCACAAAAGCTACATTTGTTATCTACAAATCAGGTTTCAGCTGGTATTAAAAAGCTAATAGATGGCTACTGTTTGTTTTTTTTTCCTGTAACTTTGTGGTAAGTCCCCTCCATTCTCTCACCAATTTTAAGGTCAAAGTCCATTAAATTCCTGTTTTCAGATCAGAATTACACATAATACTTGAAGATGAGCACAGTTATAACACATTCAGCTGAAAACCTGGAGTATGCTCATTCCTACTACCCCATATAAAAGAACAAACCAGAATATCAAATAGGAATAAAATCATATGACATACTCTCTGTCATGCATTACACTGTGACCATTCTTCACTGCATTAAAATAATGAAAGGTTACTAAAGGACTACTAAACACAATTTACTTTTAGAAAAAAAAATATAAAACTGAAAATTGCATTGTGGATTTGCCATAGTTGTTTTAAACCAGCTCTATCCAGCAAGTTCACAAAGTAAAAGATTACTAGAGCAGCCAGTAGATAACTGAAAATCATTACACCAAAACTTTCTAACAATTCAGCAGTCTTAGAAATGTCTAGAAGACTGAGAAAAGTAAAAACTTTGGTACAGAGAGACTATTTTAATTTTAAAAGCATCTGAAGAGCTTCATTAATCTTTCAACAATGATTCCAGTTAACCTGTCAGCTGGCAAAGCTGACCAACAAGGTATTTTTAAAGCAGTACTTGAACATTTCTTCATGCTTGCAGAACAGAACAATGATTATATAGAGACTTAGTATGCATTTACACAAGACTAAGCTTATTCTGAAAACTGTGTGAAAAGTTTAATCAGAGCACCAAGAGTTGCACTTGCTTGCCACCATCTTTTTTTTTTTTTTACATTAGCATCAGTATTTTTTTATTTGTTCTTTTTCCTAATGAATAAAATTTCAGAACTTAATTGTAACAATCTGTTTTCATTGACTGAACCAAGTATTTATGGCCTTCTCCTGAAGGCAACAGGCAACACCAGCTTGTACAAAATACTTGCTTGTGCAGTTAGGAACTGTACAATGGCAAGTAAACAATTTCTTCACTCTAAATGTTACTTGCTATTGCTAAAGCAAGCTTACAAAACTGATTAACTTAACATTTTGTTCCTCCTCAGAAAAACTTTTTGTAACCAACCCTTGCTGCTGAGGATAAGCCCAGAAGATTCTACAAAAGGGACTCTTCCCCATTAATTTGTTTTCTTCAAGATCACAAGAAAGATTATTTTTTTGACTTCTGAAGAAACTGAATTTTGTTATTTTTTTTCCTCCCAAGGGTGGGTGGTGAAGGAAGAGGGATAGATGTGAGCAAATTCCTGTAAAATGCGGTATTTTTGACTGAAGAGAGATTATAGATCTCTTCTTCATTTGCAGGACCACAAATCAAATAGAAAAGAATCTCTGTTTCTCTGACGATAAGCTGAGAGGAACATCAGAGCCTAAAATAGTAGAAACGACAAGGTTACCAGCAGGATGATAGAATAGGTAGCCCTCAACAGATGCTCAGCAAGTGGCACAAAAAATCCATTCTGTTTTCAAATGTGTACTTGAGACATTACTCTCTTCTGGGGGGTTCTAAATGGCTCAGCTTAAAAGAAGGTTGCTCCCTGGCAAAACAGCACTCAGCAATACGCCACAGTCAGAATGTGTGCAGTCTAGGTACTTGCTCATCAATGAAATGTCTCTCTCTTAAGAGGGCAAGAATTGTGTTTCTGACTTCTACTTTAGACTGGGAACGAAGAGCAAATGCAATCTCAGATAACAGAGCACTTACTTGCACAGCTCCTTCTTCATTTATGCTGTTGTGTTCTTTTTTCACCTGCCCTAAGCCTACCTTGATTTCCCACTCCTCCCTTAATCCCTATTGCTTTTTCTTTTCAGCATCCTACCTCTACTCCTCGCACCATGAGCTTCAGGACCTGGATCCTCTGGTTCTACAAAATATTCACTGCTGCAGATTAACGCACTCTAATTTGTTTGTTTCCTCTTCACTGTAGCCAGTGATTCTGCCCTTTTTCCCATGAAGTGATGGTAGCACGGTAATTGTCTGAAGCCCTGCTGTGAGCAACATGAAAATTTCTGATCGTGCGTATTCTGAGGATGGATGAACAAATCTGGGATGACATCACAAGACAAGTTATCAATGTAAGTAATGAATTAAACTGTAGTATTACCAAAGCATTATCTGCTACAGCTCCATAGAAATAAGCAACGTTGCCCAGACCAGATCGCGACTAATTTTAATAACGAAGATACATCCATTTTGTATGGACCTTTTAGAACTTTATCTATCACTGCATTAAAAACTGTTTACCCAAGCAGGTGGATTCAGATGCCAGAAGCACACTCAGTGCGTTGCAATCATTCTAAAAAGCACTGTTGTGCCACTAGTGATACATGAGGCCTTGTCAACAGCATGAAAGCCTAGCTATGCAAATTGTATAATCCTTAGCACAGAGCAGTATTTGCCTGTGTCTTCTGCTTGAACAAATAGAGACACGGTGAACTGATAACACACCTCTAACATGGACAGGTAACTCTCGTAAAAATACACAGAACTTCTTCCACCCACCATACTAAATTTCATGTTCCCTAAGGGAGAAAAAAAAAAGAAAAAAAAAAAGACAGGTAGTACTGACTTGACTGCACTGTTTATGATAGACTTGCACCTATCACCAAATCTGATCAATGTAACTATGTCTATAATGTACTCCTGGTCACACAGTGCTAGTGCTGGTGTATTTCATAGGTGTAACGTACTGTAACTATATACATCCAGTTATGTTACATATACTATCAACGCATTATTTCAAAGTAAGCTAGCACACGCATCTGGCAGACGTATGCCAGGAGTACTCAAACCAAGCCCAAGCTCACAGAAGTCTTGGAACATTAGACACTTACCAAACAAATCCAAATACTTCCTAGTAAAGTGGCCCTTCTGATTGGATACCATTTGAAGTATGAAGTACCTCCCTGTGCTTTAATGTACTTTTGCCAAAATGCATTACCAGCATTCCCATGGCTCTTCATTCCCTACTTTTTTCCACTTAATCTACATCAAGAATGTCTCCAGAGCAGAGATTAGTATGACTGTTACAGGTAAAGGGAACACAGTTTGTAGCAAAAGTTTTAGGTTTCCGCAGATATATTATGGGTTACCCATTCAACATGGAGACAGATAAAACACTTTCCTGTCCAACAAGCCAGTTCCTTTAACCTTCTTATTCACTTCCCAAACCCTGCCTTGAGGGGTTTACAATGGGTATTTTTTGCCATTTTTGTCTCCTTTCATTTAGTACAGTATTAGTTCTTGCACATTAGTTCACTGCCTTGTTAAATTTATTTTTTTTTTTTTT
Organism: Tragopan temminckii; assembly: GCA_028571105.1. NCBI lineage: Eukaryota > Metazoa > Chordata > Aves > Galliformes > Phasianidae > Tragopan > Tragopan temminckii. The sequence continues at coordinate 54,724,385 of JAOWBP010002392.1, forward strand.
AGAGAAATTGAGGTAACTGCTGGTCAGAAAGAAGAACATCCAGAGTTTCGATTGCAGAAATATTAAGCAATTGTAGTTGCTGTCATTAGCTGATGAAGTTCAACTACCGCTAAGACTGCAGAGCCAAGCCTTCTACTACTGAACAGACACTGCACACACATTTCCTACTCTACATTTTGAACCTATTACTTTTTACTTCATTAATGATATACCTTGTTTTTGTACTAGTGCTGAATCCTGGTCATTTTCCAGACTGGATCACTGAATTTGTTTCCAGTTTATTCAGGAGTGCTTCTGTACAAGAGCTTCTGATCGCCTACATCTTGCATCCATAGAAAAATCATATCTTTAATTTCATTCTGCAGCATCCGATTGAAAGTTCTTGGCAACTACTCCATATAGCAACATTATCCATATTCATATCTTTCATCCTACACTGCTCCCCAAGGTTAGTCTTTTGGCTTAAATCCCACTGGCTTTATTACCAGGCTAGAATCTGGGCATTCTTTACTACAGAGACAACTCCCCAGTTCAGATGTTTATGAGTACCAGCACAGCCAGGTTCTTTGCTCCGATGGCATCCCACCAAGGCTGGCAACTTCCACAACTGTTTTATCTGATACATCACCTTGTGAACTTCAGCTCCACAGACTAATCCGTGCCACAGCAGGAACATTTACACTTCAACATATCACAAAGAATAATAAATTAAATGGGTCTCAAACACTATGATGGGATGCTGTTTTACTGCATCTTCTTCCTATTGCTTCTTTTAACCACTAGTTTCTCAAAATATTTCATATGGAGTTCAGATCACATTTCTAATAAAATCTTACCTAACTTCAGCTTTCCTTCTTGAAAATAATCTTCTCACAAAATATTCATCTTCTGTCCCTTGGTGTATCTATTATTTAGCAAGGCAGAACCTGGAGAACGGGACAACATCCACTCTATTATGTTTTTGATCATGGCTAAGAAAAGATGGAATTCCAGTATTAGCCCTCAAGGCAAAGTATCTTTAAAGATAATTACTTTAAAATACAAGTTTTCTAATTTGTTATGTGTTTTAGCACAGATGGAAGATGTCAGTATTTTATTACGAGGCACAGACCAGGAAAGGTTTCACAAAGACAGTTAAGTGCTCATCTCTGTTGGCCAACTGAGCAAGATTGGCCTGTGCTTCTCCAAAGAGTCACACGAAAACCTGGCGGTCTTTCACAGACAGCAGAAGAAAAATGTTAAAGCTTCTATGGAAGTCTGCTCCAAAGTAAGAGCTCCTTATAAAGAACGTAAATAGGCCTAAAAAATACTGAAATATTTGGCTTGCAGAAGTGTTTTTTTCTCCTTTGTTAGCTGTGTATTTGTTTGTGCTGCAAAAGGATACAGGTAGGAGGAAAGTAGCGCTTCAAGCTGTAGTTTTTCAGTCATTCACTCCAAATATGGATAAATATAAAACAGCTCCAATTTGTGCTGGGAAGCTGAATACCAAAGTTCAAAACAAGATCAAATTGCTATCTTGCACCAAGTCAAAAATAGGACAAGTTAAAAAGATGGGGACAAAACTGGAAATTGAACTATCACCTGTTGAGTAACCCTTGTAATTTAACACGTGCTTTAAGTCATCTCATTTATTAGTTCCAAATTATGTCAACTACCAGAATCTGTAACAATGATGTCCAAAGTGAGGATACTTTGAAGTACATACGGGCCAGCACTTTTCCATACTTTGTCAATTTAATTTCTCTGGCATGAAACACTCAAATCAAGGTTTTCAAACATCTCCTTTCACACATAGCTCATCACAATGGAAGCTGCCCTTAACATCAGCAAAAAGCAGAGTAGAAAAACCCTACTACTATTGGTCCAACCATGATTAACAGGCATTTGTTTGCTGCACACAAGAATTAAGCTTTGGAACAGTCTATTTCATGCCTCAGACAGAAGCAGCTTTTCAAGCATACCAGAGACTCAGTAGATTACCTGGTGCTAAAGTTTAGAGTTGCTTGTGAGTACGGTAATGCACAGTGGACTATATCCATTAGCCTCTCATCACCAGACACGTGGTATAAGCATAGATAGGTTGTTCTCCAGGAATCTTGGGTTTTTTCGTAGATTGCTGATCCTCAGAAGGGCAGCAGAACAGAGAATGATCTAAGTTTCCATTATAACATGTTCCAAGAACTTCCAACTGATGCTAGAAAACACAAAAATCCCTGTGCTGGCCATCATCAACATGATAAAATGACTAAAAATAGAGCTTGATATATCATTTTTGTAATTTCTGTCCGTGTAAATTGAAAATTCTACGTACACTTACACAGCTGTCTTATCACCTCCAATGACCGCAAGTCAAAGAGAAGCAAATCTGTATTGAAGGGTTAAGTCAGGTAGTTTTTCTCCTGTCCTTTAAAAATATTCTTAGAACTTTCTTAGAAAGTCTTCCCAGTAACCATTAATTTTACAAGATCACTAACTGACCCACTCGAAAGGCTACTGGATTTACAAGCTGCAGGGTGACTACTGACATGCCAACAAGGATCTCCTCACCCTGCCCCCAAATCCTCCACAATTATTCGCCAAAGGAAATCTGGACTCCTGTGCCAAGCTCTGACGGGAAATCTTTTTCTCTCTCCACTTTACCACATGGCTCCATTTACTCCACTTATCCTGCTTGGCATATTCCCTCTCCACCTTCTCATTTACACCACCAACACGTGGGTACATCCTCAGGGAAGGCATTTTTCAAAGCTACATTCTAACTGGAAAGTGATGCCTCCTAGAAACGCGGACTTACTTATCCACTTAGATCCACTTCAGTATCTCCATTCTTTCTTCACCCAGAGGCTGAATAAAAGAATTATACCAGATCATATTTACTCAACCATAAGGCCATTGCATTTGTCTTTACAGAAAATGAAAGACTTCAAACAGTACGCCACAAGCACAGCATTCAAAAATGCAGTCATCATCTATGGCTTTACTGCTATCTCCATCACATGTTTCTCCGTGGATGTCTGTTCAGTGGGCATTAGGGTATCTGCTGCTTTCAGCAACACCACTTAACTGTGCTTCCCATTGTGCAGCACAGTGCTTCTGAGGAGAGGTGAAATTTTCCCCCAGAAAAGGAAAGGTGTTTTGCCTCAGTCTACAGAGAAAACAACACCTGCAATTTTCACACATCCAACCATCTTCTATGCTCAAAATCTAAGAGACATCTTTGCAGTTATGTAAGCGGGAAGGACCAGAGGTGACCAAAGCGCTGTGCAAATAGCGTTGTATCTTCTGATCATAAACTGCATCCTTGATCCAGTCATCTGCCCAGAGCAGGTGAACTTACATATATGCACGGTTACCACACAGTCAATAGGCTTCCATCGACCACAAGGAAAGACGTGCATTTATCAGCCCACAGAAATAAGGCCTTGCCTTGCGAGCATACTGACACCGGTGGAACAAAAAGCAGGCTCAGTGCAAAAAGTGAGAGGTGAATGGGCCACAAACAATAGGACACTGAAAAACAGTCCCTTCTCTCCATTCCTATCTTGCCTTGCTAGCGCGATATTTTGGAAATGAACTCGGACATATACACAAGTACACACACACACATATATATATGTACAAGCCTACATCCACACAGATCAGTTTCACCACCCAAATATTAGAAAGCAACCATCTTCCCACCCCCACCACAGTCATTTTTGCTTCCAGTCTAAATAAAAAGTTTTTTTTAGGTTGTAATAACCAGTCCTTTGCATGCAGTCGTAATCTAAATGCAATATTCTCATCTGCACAGCAACCACAGGCTTCACAGAAAGCACGCAGCCCTCCTGATCGTAAAATATGGCATTTTCCTATTCTTACTAAAAGGAAATATATATTTACATTTAACTTCAAATGTATAAACGACTTAAATTCCACACCCTCGAAATATCACGGCCGAGTTTTCTTCTGACATTTTCAAATAACATTTGATAAATTAATAGCTTTTACTGTATTTTCCATATCTGAATTTTTCTGAACATGCGTGAGGGTGGAATTCCTATAATCACAACAATCAGCCGTACGGTCTCCAGGAATACCCAGAGCTTTTACATTTAAACTCTGTGGAAAATTGTCATATTTTCTGACGGCTACAAACAAGATGGAAATTTCAGCGTGTTCTAATAAATAGGATATGGATACCCACTGCAACAACCAAAAAATTGCATACAGGGTGAGTACAGAGCCCAGAATAGCCCTGCAAAACAGTGGTTTTATGCAATGATTACATCCATGCTATGAAATCGAGTTTATTAAGGCTGATATGCTGCATTTCCTAAGCAAAATTCCCACAGCAAAACAAGCAAATAATAGCTTCAACAATACATTCACAGAGATCCTACAAATGTAGGCAGATTTTGGTGAGGAACCCATCGCTTCCTTCAGCTGAAGCCACGCACTCCATGTTTAAGGAATTCCAGTGAACATCTAAGCGCACACAGACCAGCAGCAAGGACTCTTTGCAAGATCTGTTACAAACTTCATTGCCAGCCTTTCATGTTTACAGTTACCTTCCTTAGATGTCTGAAAAGGCTCATAAGCCAAACAGATCTTCCTTTTTTTTTTTTTTTTTTTTTTTTAAAGCAAAGAAACACAGAGACCTTGCTGAGTTTACTCAGTGCAAGCAGCACTAGCTCCTAAATCTGTGAATCGTTATAAACCGATTTTAATGCAAATGTCAATAAGGAAACACACAAAATACACGGGCAATGAGCGATACCAGTCTCCTGCCTGCTTAATGGCTGGGAGCAAGAGGCCTGTTTTCTCTGTAATCTGTTGAAATAGTGTTTACTCTCCCTGCACTTCTACCATATGTAATCCTCCTTTCACTCGACATATTAAAAAAAAAACCAAAACAACAACAACAAAAAACAAAACCAAAATGCAAGCATAAATACATTCAAGAAGTGTGGCGAATTCCCTCCTCCACCCCCAGAGCGGTAAAGCCACAGCGGATGAGCTGTAACTATGGCCTTGGGAATACAAGTTCCCCAGGCTCTTTACCACACAAACACCAATTCAAGTTGGAGCCCCATCCTCTCCTCAGTGAGGACGGAGACCAGGAACCCTCAGCCCTCGCGTTTCCTCCCGTGTGCTCCCAGCGAGGCTCTGGTGCAGGATGGAGCTCAGGAGGGTGTAAGTGGCAGCAGGATCATCGCACCAGCGTTCAGAGGAGGAATAAATCAAACATGGCTGCTTCCCCTCCATACATCTCCCGAGTTACACGCACTCCCGCTGCCGGGCGAGCCGGTCCTACCCGCGGCGAAGGGCACGGGGCACCTCCCCGATCCCACGGCCACGGGGGCAAGCCGGCTGCCCCCCACCTCTCGGGGGAAGGAGGCGAGGCTCTGGAGGAGGGCTTTTTGTGTGTGTGTGCGTTTTTTCCCCCCTTCTCACCGTCGGCCCC
>JAOWBP010002392.1:54729930-54746343 GCA_028571105.1 Tragopan temminckii
GCAAGTATAATGCTGCAAAATGGTGGTAGTGAAGGAAGAGGGCACAGTCCCCCCCCCATCTGTGGCACAGTGGCTGTATCTTGTTATTGCATCAGCAAATTTAGCTGACTACCTCAGACAACCTGTTTATTTTTATATTATTTAATTGAAAAAGTTACATTAAAACTTATTCTGACCACATTACCTGACTGGTTCTTTTGTGAAGAGGAGGTTTCTGTGACCTTAGTAGAGTTTGTTTTTGGTGTTTTGTCATTGCTTGTCTCCCTCTGTCACAAAAAAAAAAAAAAAAAGAAAAAAAAAAAGAAAAAATAAAAAAACTCCTAATTTATGAGTGGTTGGACAAAACTAGCAATTACTTCTGGATTTATGTTATTAAGGTGTCTTTACAAATACCTGCATGGTAATGTCATTAAGCTACCCCCATTTAAGTAGTTTTTTTAATGCTTATGTACAAAACAGGGTACAAACCCATGAACAAATGAGTAAAATTAAAGAACATGGTATTCCAGCATCCCACTTATCCATCCCAAACTCAGCATTTCAGAAAGGGGAGCTCTGTATGAGAACAAAACATGTAAATTACCCTTACTATCTTGGTCTGAACTGGTCAAATTAAAACCTTTAATTATTAAGGGTAAGCTGCAGAAGTACTACATAAATTTGAGAATAAATGCAGAATTTAAGTCTCAGAGGCTTGCTTTCAACTCCACAACTTGCAGCAGTGCCATTTTAAAAATTACTATGGTTAAGATTGTACCAGCATTTCCAAAATATAAACATTATTATCAAGGGAGCATATACAATGAATGCTCCAGGCTGAGAATTTATCATGAAGTTTTAGGCCAAAAACTGGGGAAATTGTTGTCAAAGCTGTGTCAGAATTAGACACTGTTCCTTACAGGATATCACTGTTATTTTCTTTGTATCTGACAAACTTATTCATTGTAGCCAAGAATGCTCAACCCTATAAAACACTCAAATGAGCAATAAGAAAAAAACTCTACAGAACAAATATTATGTACCTTTTCATATTCTTTATCTGACTGTTTTATAAAAGATGTTCAGGTGAGAAGGTACTGAGAAGGTGAGATTGTACTACAAATGTGCTACACTACACTTCTACTGATGTCTAAATAGACCAAGGCACCATACCACTGATGCTGCTGTGTACAATGAATGAAAATGTACAGGATAATTCACGCAATTTAAAGCAGGCTTTACAGAAACCCCTCTGTTAATGTGCATTTTACATACATCTTGAAAGCATCGATGAACGAAAAGTTTTTTTTCAAAACTTTCGTGTACTTACTATACTTTAGTCACTTGTGAAACAACATTCAGATTCTGTAAGTAAGAGTTTAGGACAAAAAGAAAAGGGTAATGCACAGCAAGTGCTCATGAAAAATCACTAAGCCTTCACCTATCCCAAAAGATTGTAACATCAGTCTACACACAATCTGAGAATAGGAAGGAAGTGTATAGCTAGTGCTTGTTTTTTTGAATCATTGTGTACACACTGTTGCTGCCATTCACTACATTTTCTACTAAGCAGCAGCACATACAGCTACGATCCTGGGCTGGTGGAGGCAGGAAGATGACTAAAAGATTATCCAGTAAAAAAAAAAAACGAAAGCAGAAAGCAGCCATTCTACAATAACTGATCCTTCTGTGGGCAGATGCACAAAAAGTACTGCCTTATGCATTTAGAGTTTCCAAATCGCACAGTATTTATACGTACCAGACTCCTTGCAGCTAATTCTGATAAATTAAACAAAGGACACCACTTTATGTATGTAGCACATTACCTAAGTCAGTATTATTAGTGGTGTGTATCTTACTAGAGTAACTTATCTCAGTTATTTTATTTATATTTCTATTAATAGTCACATCTGCATCATGGTATCAAAGATATCAGAATCTCCTCTTCGTGAGCTATATTGTAACCACCCTTCATTCTACTTGTGATCGTCAAGGCCAGTTGCAATCAAAAACTGGTCAGGCAATAAAGAAGGAACTTTTATTTCATTCAAAACAGGGACTTGGTAACAAGGGTTAATTTCAATAAATAAACTTAATTATTTACCTGTATCTAGTGCATTACAGTAATTCTAATCAATTAGACATATATTTGAAGTTTCTAAAAAATTTCTCCTAGAATATAAAATGGATACTCAATCACTGACCTCTCAGAGCAGAAAGTGCAAAAAACACTTTTGTCCCTTCCCAAAACTTCTCTAAGAACTCTCTTTGTTCCTTACTAATGAGTTACTTAAGTCTGATTACCTGAAATTCTACTTACTGTTTACAATGAGCTTTAACCAGTTGTCTGGATATCTCCAGTATCAAGACAAGCTACTAAAATAACAAACCTATCAGACTGACATCTCTAAATGTGATCTCCAGAATTCATTTAAAAATAAATCTATCACCTTTCCATATATCAGCTTGCTTCATTTAACCAACGTGACACTGAAGTGCTCAGACAAGGTCTGCAATACCCAAACCACAGTATGGTACTCTAGTAACACATGTGAAAACATCTGTGAGCTAAACTCTGCACAGAAGTAAAACCTAAGAAGTTCACTGGTCTAAAATCACAACTAAATAAACCTATACTTGAGCATCTACAGGATTTGGGCTGGCATTTATATACATAATTTTAGTGACCTATGCAAGGAAAATTCTCATTCTCACAAGCAAGTTAAACCAAAAAGAAGCTTGTGATTTGCATGGTAAGTATGCTGTATTTACCACAGTTTCCTATCTTAAGCAATTAGACAAGTTGTCACTAAAATGTACTGTAGGATTCAATCCAGTTCTTGAAAATTAGTTTTCCTGTTCGGCTTAATTTGCATTCCTCGCTTCCCCAACTTTTGTCTAAAAGAAGTATCACTAACACATTAGAGATTCTTGTACGCATTCTTGTATACACGCCTGAAATCTGATTCACAGGGAAAGGAAAAGTACTATAAAGCTTGGCAATACTGAGATGTCATGCCTCTGTATATTCCTTTGGGAAACAGATTTTCTCAGCATGCATTTTCACCACAGTCTAAGTAGCAAAAGCAACTTCACATCTCTTTGCTTGAAACCAAAGAAGAAAACCCATGGCAATAAGTTCACATTTCTCTGAATATTTACAACAGTTTAATTTGATTCAAAGACATTACTTTTTTAGTCCTGGAAATGGAAATGCTGACAAACTTAACTACAGCAATGTGATTGGTGCTGCTATAAATCCACCCAAACAAACCAACAACATAATTACCTTCCGATTATTCTGTTTATCCATCCTGAGTCTTTTCCTAGGTGCCTCCTGAACTTCAAAATCTTCTGTAGGTTCCTTTGTCCTCTTTTTTTGGTTTCTTTTATTTCCATGTAAGTTACCTTGGGATGGGGGATGGGGGAAACTTACATGAAAAATAATCTAAAACCCACTTTCAAATTATTTTGAACTGATCTAGTTATTTAAGTTACTTTTCTTTCAGTCATTATTTCTAAACATAGTTAAACATTAACACAGTTTGATGACCTCTTAATGCCTAAGGTCTGGTTTCTGTTGCTGAAGGCAAGCTCTAAACACATCCAAATCAACTGCTCAATAGCCATTTTAGAAAGACGAGTCTGCCTACATAAGCACTTATATAAGATCTGAATATCACTGCTCAACATTTGTTTCATATTGTCAGACTGTATGTGGTTTTAATTCTTCTGCCACTTTCTAATAGTGTCTTATCATGGAATCTAATTTTTACATCTCCGCCAGGAGTTCTCCAGTTGGTACTGGTGAAGGCACTGGAGATCAGCTTAAGGGGCTTCTGGAAAAAACAAGCTATCACCAATTGTACAGATTAATTCTCTCCTTTTGGCATAGCAATTCCAGATTCTTTTCAACATGCTTACTTACGTTTTATAGGAGACCATAAGATCCCCTTCGTTTGTGAACCAAAATTCTTAAGAACAGATTCACTTTGGTCATTTTAAACCAAAATAGACTTATTCACACATCTATATGATCATTCACTGTAAAGTTCAAAAGCAGCTAACTAAATAACAAAAGGTCACCAACTAACCTACATGTTCTTTCCCTAGGTTCAGCAATTGTTTACACTTGCTCTATCACAAAAAGATAGATGAAGGTTTAAGAAGTATACTGGTTCATCAGGATGAAATGACAACATCATTACACTCTCCAGTACTCTCTAGTTTATGAAGCTACAGAGTATTATTATTTCAAAGACTGCAAGCTCCAGGGGCACAAATATGTAAACTGAAAATTGCCCTACAGCTACAAGTATTCCATTCCAGTGGGAACAAATAGTTGTAAATATTAAAAATATAGTAACTTGAAAATATGAATAATTTTCAAATTAATGTTCCTATCTAAAAAAACTAGGACTCTGATTTCATAAAGCAGACTGAAGTGGCTCCAGGAGAACCTGCTACTTACAAAAAGCCAGTAAAACAAATCCCACAGTATTCTTCCAAGTTTAAGATAAGAGGATTTGGGTAGGGAAACGATTCAATTGACATGTTTTCATCTGTAGATAACTATAAATGTACACAATATATGTACTAAAAACACCTGGTACAGGTACAATTTCAATTACATTTCTTGCAATATGACACTGAGGAAGTTGAACAAAATTCAGCACTACAGCATTTAGATATTTAATTTGGGATCCATTAAAATTCTATCGTCAAGGAAGACAACATCTGAGATAAAATAAAGAGATTATGATACGTGGGCGATTACATAAAAAAATACACTCAATAGCTACTTATAATGAACTATTTGCACACAACACAAATTTCAATTACTTCTGGATCTTGATCTCCTTTTAGGTGAGTCTTGAAACACTTTACGTTTGGCCTCTCCAATATTCTTCAATGATGAACCTTGAGAGATACAGAATGTGTTTTTTTTTTAAACTGATATCCAAATGTTTGACACTTAAATTTTAAAGTTAAAAACTTTTCAATTTTCCACAAAATTATGTTATTTCACACACACACAGATAGTTAACAAAACTGACTGCCATTTTTATACAAGTTTTTCCAAGTCTCACAAACTTTCAAACACTCACTCTCATTCTTGTCATTGCCCAAAGCAGCACCTGTTTGTTTCTTATACTTCCACACTGTCTTCTTACAGTGCTGAAAAACTATTTAAATTTGAAATGTGATAACTACTAAAAAATTGCTAAAATCCATGTAAATGCCAGACTACCTTCCTCCTTTCTCAAATACATGACTCCACGACCCTCAAATACTTCGCAAAATAATTGAGACTGATCATTAAATGCAAATGCTAGACAACAGCGACAAGAAAAAGGAGAAAAAAATGTACTTGAAATCTTGTACAATGTCCTAAAAATTTTGCATAGTACAATAAAATGCCAAGTGAATGAAGGATACAGAATAAAGATCAAAATACTTCTTCCTGAGTTGATGATGATGAGGTAATACACTACAGGTATTCATATGAAGAAGAGGTGTAGCACTGATCACTCTTCTGAAGCCATTTACTATCTGCTCTATTTTAAAAAACGGCAACTCTAATTTTACTAGTATTAACACTTCATTTTTCCTTTCCAGCATCCACCTATAACAGGTAGTGGGTGCAATGGCAGCTGCTTATGGGCAAAAGAAGAATGAGAAATCAGCAATCTCTAAACAGTAGAAGGTTTACATATAACAACTTTTCAGAACAACGAGCAAGAAATGTAGACTTCATGGGTTGCTTTTATTGTAACCATTGGCATTCCTTTGCTATTGGCACAAACACCAAGAATTAAAACTTGGAAAACAGTGAAAGCTGTTTTCCCTACAGGTCTGAAATATGTGCTTAGTTTAACACCACTATGTTTATCAAATTTAGTTAGAGTACACTAGCACAGTTTTACGTTTACCAGAGTCTTCTTCAGATTTGGGAGAGGTCACTATGGCAAACTTTGTGTTATAGCGAGCTTTCTGTTTTTCACTAAGCATGTTCCACTGCGATTCAAGCAACTCTTCAATCTCCTCACTTGATGCATCGGGATGTTCAGCAACCACCTATACATGCAGAAATAGGGTTTTATTAAAAAAAAAAAAAGAAGACCACCAAAAAGAACGGAAAAAGAACGGAATATGTTCTTCTATAGCTTCAGAAAACTGGATACAAACAAGTTATCTAATGTTTCTGCTACAGATGGAACTACACTTAAGCATTTTGTACTCAGTTTTGTTGTTTTTTTTTTTTTTAATTACCATTTCTCTCTCTAAAAAGAGAATCTTTATGTAGATTCAGAATCATTAAGAACCATTTTGGAACCATTTGCCTTTTAACATACAGAAAATTGAGTACATATAAATCCTGTGGCATGGTGATTCAAAAAGGTTCTATTATTACTGGATGAAGTTAAAATCTACCCCACAGAAAACAGGCATGTGATACTGGAATATGTGCTTGCCTATAAAGACATCCACCAATTTATAGCAGAACTCACTATTCATAGGGAATCTCCTATCTTAGCAGAGGGATCTACTCAAACTAGCATCTGAGGTAACATTTTCCTGTATTATTTTCTCATTTTATACCATTTATACAAGTGCTAGGAATTCAAAAAGCTGTGCATCCTTTCTTAATATGAACACAATACACCATAGCCATCATCACTGAAATTAACCGACTTCCTAGGAAGTTTATTCAACACAAACAAAAAAGCCAGAAACCACTTCAGTATTTCCATACTTTCTCTTAAGGAAAGACAGATTTGATAAAGAAATCAGAAGACTCTAAGATTCTGCATTCTACCAAAATGAAAGAATACCTTGAAACACAGCCCTTGGTAACTCTCACTAACCAGCATTCTCCAATTCTAATCAGCAGTCCCACCATTACTGCTGTGATGCAACCAATACCCCAAAATCACAGAGCAAAATACAAAGTAGGCCAATATAGCCAAGTGTTTTAACCATTCAACAGTCAGACATTTTTTTTCTATAGAACTAAACCCTAACTTCTTAGAACTGAGTATTTTTACATTAAAAATTCTGGTGTCAAGTAAGGAACAAGTGTGATTAAAGCTTCTCCAAAGGTTGAAATGGTTGTAATATCTTCCTTCCATTGAGATTAATTAGAGTCTAGTAAGAAAACACACGTAATTTTTCCCCTGGTTGAGTACTAAGATTCTTCTTGCTTTTACCTCATCTAATTTACTTGCTCATAGGATATTGACCTTTGGGGGCCTCTATTCAAAGTCCGATTAAAACTGAAAAGTGTCCAAAAAGTTACTGAGAGGAGACAACACAGATCTGCAAGATACCTCTTCCACACATCTCACTTCCTAAAGCAAACTAGATAGTATCAATTTTGACCACTGGCTGCTGACCGTATATAGTTTATCGTGCCCAACTAGGGCATGGAATTATTTAACTTTCTAAGGAATATCTACCTTTGCTTGCACAAATGACCTCAGTGGTACCTCCAGCTTCAATAAAATGCAAACAAAAACAACTGTCAATCAAATAGGAAAGCAGTGAAACAACAGGCAGAAAAAACCCACGTTTCTTAATGATTAGGGAGTTGGACACCAACATCTTCATACTATAACATTCAAATCCTCTCACATGTAGTTGAAACAGTATATGTGAAAGTCATGAGCTTCTTCAAGACATTTTTCTAAATACGGACAGAACTATGAAAAGTCCTGGATCTAGCAATTAATATCACTATAGGTGTATGAAACATGGTGCTTAGATCAGGCACGTACTAGCTGATCCAAGTAAAGCAAATTACCTCCACTCTTACTTGTCTTGATACTCAACAATTCCTTGTACTTGCAGAAAACTTAAACTGTACACCCTACTAATGAAATTAGTCCTTCATTTACCAATGAAATCAGTTCTTAATTTACTTCAAAAAAGACTCAAGGCCCAAATCAAGTCATTAACATAAACATGGATTTGTCTCTCACTGAAAATACCTTTATCTCAAGTCAAGGTGCCTATTCTAACAATTATGATGGTTGTATTTCACACAGGGAGTGCACAAGAAAGCCAACAGTATAAAATATATTGGAACTTCTTCGGTAACTGCACAGAACACTTCAGTGAATCACTGGAACTACGAAAGTGTTCCAAGTTTAAATGCCTTCTTCCCTCATGGAAGCATTCCTGCTAAATCACTAAAAACATTCTCAGGCAGTTCATAGAATTATAGAATGGCTCAGGTTGAAGTGAACCTTAAAGACCATCTAGATCCAACCCCCTGCTATGGGCTGGTTGCCAACCACTAGATCAGGCTGCCCAGGGCCCCATCCAGCTTGGCCTTGGGCACCTCCAGGGATGGGGCACCCACCACTCTCTGAGTAAAAAATTTGTTCCTAACATCTAATCTAAACTTCCTCTCTTTCAGTTTAAATCCATTTCTCCTTGTCCTATCACTATTAGATCATGTAAAATGTTTTTGTCCCCCTCATGTTTGTAAGCTCCTTTTAGGTACTGGAATACTGCAACGAGGCCGCCCTGGAGCCTTCTCTTCTTCAAGCTAAGCAAGCCCAACTCCCTCAACTTTTCTATACAGGAGAGGTGCTTCATCCCTTTGATAATCTTCTTGGCCTTCCTCTGGATCCATTCCAACAGCTCTGCATCCTTCATTACCCAGTCTTCAAGCAGCCACTATTAATTTCTGAAACCTTCAACTATTCCTGTCCCATTCTCAGAAAATCAATACAGAAAGTAGTAATTAATAATAATGACGCTGATATAAGAATCCTAATACAAGACTTCAAACAAGACACAGTAGAAATGTATATACTTTTGAGATACCCTGAAATTATTAGAAGCCCCAAATGAGTAGTTTTTAGTCCTCCCTTTCCATTGACTGGAGTCTCCCTCCCAAGTCTGGGAGAACCTCTTGTAAATCCAGTTTTCCTTTTTCCTAAGTATCTATCTGCAAATACTTAAGGAACCATACTCTACTCTTTCAGATGACACCAACACAAGTGGCTTAGAAAGTGGTCTAAGTGGTCTGGTTTTTAAGCTAATGTTATCACTCCACAAAAAATAACAGCATCTACAATGGGAAAAAAAAAACCAACCAACCAAAAAATCTTGTATGGACAGCAAGCTATGCAAGTTGAAACAGATAAGCCAAACAGAAGGGAAAACACTGAACATTATTTGGATACAGTCTCCACGGTCCACTGAAGACACAAAACTGCCTTTTTAGAAGCAAGCTAACAAACTTGAAGTGTTAACCAAACTTAGGTAGGAGGTATCTAAAATGCCAGTCATCTTCATATCAAGAGTAAGGAAAAATTAGGCCCTAACAATCTTAATTTGATAGAGGGACTGGTAGCTGCTGCTGTTTGTTATCCATCACTTTTGTAACCTCCTTGTGTTCTAAGCACATAAGTGCTTCAGTATCGACTAGAATGAATTGCATTATTACATGGATTTGGGTTTTCATGACTGATTTTTATTAAAAGGAATTCCAGGCAGAAAAGACAAGACGCCCTCTCCATATATGTAATATTTTGAAAGTCTACTTTAAACTCTGTAGAATATTAACCATTATAATCAGTGTGAATTTTCAAGTTTGTAGAAGTTTCTCAGTGTCTCAAAGTGGCACGGAAGATAAAGTAATTCCTCAGTGTTAAATAGTGCAATACCCTTTGTGTTTTCCATCTATTCATTTGAGAGCTACAGTATAATCACAGAAAGGAATGACACATGTTAATTGGTGCAGAAAATAAAAGTATAACATCAGAGACACAGCGTGTCTCTTCCGTGGTAAGATGTGTATGGGTAAAACCAATCATAATAATCTCATCTATTCCAGAGCAGTAATTTTATGTGCCTCAGTGTTGCACAAGGCTTCTTGTTGCATACCTTACGGGCCAAGAAAATACTCTCTTGTCACTACACGAGATGCAAGGTCATTTACAGAAGTGGAAATAGAACTCTCTCAAACATGAGACAAATGTTTCACACATACAGCTTTTCATAATGAATATATCAAAATCTGTACTTAATAGTCTAGCTACAAAATGCTCTTGTTTCCAGAGCTAGCAAATCGAACTGTCAACGTTTTTTTCAAGTAAACCAAACCCACTAGAAGCTATATGCACACTGTATTCATTTTTACTCTCATCAGTATCATAAGTTGTGATGATCTAAAAAGATCCTTAAATTGAACTACAACTAATTTATCACCATACAGTATAATCTGGCTTTCAATTTTTCTTTACGATGTTCAAATTTGTTAATATTTTCTAACACAAATATCTTCAATTGAAATCAAACATTTAACAGCTGAAGTCTCTGACCAAGTCACTTCTAACTTTCTGCCTTTGTGGGTATTACAGAAAAGCACAATTAATATAAAACATCAGAACTCATGGTTCCACCAGTGCATGGAATTGTGCTGCAAAAGCAGCAGAAGGTTGTAAGGAAGAAAAATGACGTTCATGATTTTAAAATAGTGAGTTAGAACAGTGATACCGCTTTTATACCTCTAACAGTCTTCCTATGAAATGTTGATATTATGGTAGTTATTTAATCTACCTTGCCCTGGAGTGTAGTCCTCTCAAGAAGGCCTAGTTTCTGTCCCAAGATACTGCACACTGACAGTGATTTTCATACACTTTGGTAACTGTTGAAGCTTTTTCTGAAGCTCAGCAAAGGACTCTAGGTAGGGAAATTGAGTTTTTGAGGAGTTAAGACACGGGAACACACCGTTATTAAAATGAATGCACAAGCTAACTGCAAGTAGATGACCATAAGCAGTATCACCTTACTTATATTTGCCTGAGCATATGTAAAGCGTATCTACATTTTACATATATCAAGAAAATTAAGACTAATAAAAAGGACTTTTAAATTATGCAGGAAGCTACTAATGTGACATGCTTGAAGTGAACAGCATTATCACTACTTTGTATTATTCATATACATTCTTTCCTTTCTCTGTTACTGTCTGGACCAAGATTTGATGCAGGCATACTTTGACAAACTCAGAATACTACAGATTCTAAAGTAACAGATAATTATCAACTAAAGTGAAGAATTTCCTTTAAGTACAGAAATGAGCAGAGGCAATCATCCATAGTAACAGCTAAAAGAGACTAACCTCATCTCTGTGCTTCTGACAAAAGACCAAAAACTGAGATACTGCATCGCCCTTTCTGCTTCGTGGAGTAGATGCTGGAGTTTTCTTTCTACTGAGAGGGGAGCCTATCCCTCTTTTGGATTCAGCCTGTTCAGATGACTTTTGAGGAGTAGTGTTCTTAGTCTCCAACTGACTGCTTTCTTGTGTATCATCAGTGGCAGATAATTTTGATGTCCTTCTCCTCCTCTTGTTAGGAATGCCAGACTCCTTCATCGATTTCAGATTTTCAGTGGTTTCTTCATTTGAGTAAGATGACTCATCTATCTCCTCCTCTAAAAGCTCCACAGCAATGCCAACTTCCTTTGCCACTTGAGGATTAAGATGAGGTCTGTCCCTAATGTAGATGAAGGTGTATTTGGCCTTCCGGTCTTCCACTGTCATGCCTACTGCTTCACTTGCTTGCTTAACACCCATCTCCCACTGCGGTCGCAGCTTCCCTGGAACAGGCTTTAACATCTGCAAGATAAGAAAATTCTGTGAGAAATTTGCTTGTTTTTCATTCCAAGATATCAACATCAAGAAAAAACAATTCCAAGAGACTAAGTGTAATGTATAATTACAATTCAGTTATTCAAATGGAATTGTGCTTGAGAGTAATAGTATCAAGCATTAACCATTGACAAAGCAGAACAGAAGTGACTTTTAATAAGTAACAGTAATGTGCCATCCCTGCTTCTCATCTATACGTAAAATATAAGATTACATGCAAGCTTAAAAGCTTACCAGAATATCTATTTACATCTACACATACCTATAACAGTAAAATAAAAGTCTGAAAATCTTGTCTTATTTGGTAGCCTCTTACCTTTATTTTCTCTGCTTTAGTGAGGGCTTGTTTTGCACTTTCCTGGCATAACTGTTCAAACTGATCTTTTCCTTTGAAGGGCACAAGGCTCTTCTCAAATATCCAGGCTCGTTCTGGAGCATCTCCAAAAAACTGAACATGATACTGACGAAAACTCTTTTTCTGTCCTGAAAAATAAAAACAAATGTATTTAAGATCCAACTGAGTTTGTTCTCTAATTTTTGCAAACTGCTACATTTATTACAATGACCAAAGCACAGTACAAACAACTGACCTTCTAAGCACCCACTTGCTGATCTTAATGTCTCTAAGTGATGAAGTTTGACATAAAATCCCACTAGTTTAGCCTAAATTAACTTACAATCATCTGTCAGTGCGTTCTGTGTATATTAATTTATATGTAAGCCTGTATTTTTCTGAAAATGCTACATATGAAAATGAATTAAAAATCCAAGATTTCAAAGCTTGACTAGTCTGTGCACTCAGTCTGATCTCCAATCTGTCTAAACTTTATCTTTTTAGTATTCTTGAATAGAAACACACATGTAGCTGATTTGAACAACTGCAATAAAAACTTCATCCTAACCAAGCTTTTAAGGAATCAGAGCAAGAATGGTAAAGGATTTGTGTGGTGGATGGGAGAGTGGGAAGATGAGAGAACAATTCTGAAATCTAGACAATAAATATTCTTCTAAATCATAAAGAGGAATACTGTCTCCTTCTCTAAGAAACAGGCATATAATCCTTCCTTTCTAAAGATATCAGGTATTCTAACAAGAAAGGGGAACAGAATGCTTTCAAAATTCATGGAGGAATTCCCAGTTAACAATGTATTTCTAAATGGCAAATGGTAGAGGTAAGGGAATCAGACTCAAAATATCTTCTAGCATCTCCTTCATATGTTTTAACATGCGAATTTGTTGTCTGCCAAGTATTTAGATTTAGGGTATCCTTCAAAAAAAAAGAAAAGTTTCAACTGTAATAAGCTACACTTCTGTGCTTGCCAATCCTGCTAGAAAGGATCAGTTGCCTACTTTGGTCATTTGGTATTCTACGGTTTTTCAAGGTGCCACCATATTAGTATGTGTAAGATGTAGTCTGTGAGAAAGAAGAAATCAGGGAAGGGTTTCTGTAGAGTAAGAAGAAATAAGAGCCACAGTCACTGGCAACAGATGTCTTTAAAGTAGGTCTCAATTTTGTTGTTTTTCATAGGATACCTTCTGCTTTAGTCAGCAAATGCTTCCAGCTGATTACCTGATACACTGTATTATTACTGTCTTTTTTTGGTAAGCCTAAAAACACTCTTTCTATAATTACTCAGATAGTAGTTACTTTTCAAGGCATTTGATCTTGCCTCAAGATGTGGCACCTGGAACAGTAATAATATGAAATCAATCTAATTAATGGCACGAGCGGACGTTCTATTAACCATTACAACCATATATACTACGTACATGAGATCTACAAGAATGATGATGACTCAGTTAAGATCAGGACAAGGCTCTAGAGGAATGGCACAGGAAAAGGTCTTGGTCTATCTGCATCATACATGCAATCCAATATCCTAATACACATTCCAGTAAATTCAGTAAAGCTTGTCCTCATCAAGAAAATTCTTAACTAGAGACTACTGAGCTCCAATAAATTATCTCTGATGAAATAAAGGATAATTTTTGTATTTAACCAAGATGCCTAAGCTGCTGATAGTGAGATGGTCCGTGCTACATTTACAACCACTTGTTAAGATCTGCCTTTGATTATCCAGCAGCCCAGTACCAAGGCAATCTACCTTTGGCAATGTAATACAGAGTATCTGTACCTGCCTAGTTAATTAATGTAAGTAATAGTGTCTGCTGATAGAATAACTGAAGCTATTTTTGAATCTGCAGGTGTCTCCTGTGGACAGAATCCATAACAATGCTCCTGGACAAAATAATGGACATTACTAAGGATTACTACAAATAAAGACACCATTTTTGGCTCAAAGAATCCTGGAACCACCAGGTACTAAAGGATTAGGAGATTACTCTGTGGGACTTACCACTATTATTTGTCTTCTACTGTACCCTAGCATCTGTTCTTGACCAGGCAGAGACAGGATACTGAATGAAATGGGAGCTCTACTCTGAATCAGTACGGGCATTCTTATATGGAAGCATGCATCCTGCAAGCTGAAAGTTACAAACTTCTCAAGCCAAAGCAGCTGGGATGATGAAATCAAGTATAAACAGCAAGAAATTCAGACTATTTATACATTCTGTTGATCTTAATCCTAGAAATGAGAAATACAAAGACATAACTGGGGATTTCTACAACTCCCACATAAAAGAACTCTTCTGCTTGGAACAGAAGACTTTTGATGATGTCTCTACAGTAAACAGTAGTGGAAGATAAGACAAGACTGGGAATACATGCTGATGTTTTGAAAATCATTAGCGAGCATTTATTAATTATGAAGGCTGCCCAAGAGCTAGTCAAACTTTCTGGAGGAAAAGGAAAGCCCCAAAGCAACTCCAGAGTAAATATCAGAAAAGCCTCCCCCCCCCAGTATATTTCTTCAAAGAGGTTGAATTTAATAGCTGAAAATATATGGGCTCCTCTTTCTGTTAACACTCCACAAGTTGGACTCAGAAATATGACACTTCATTTGCTACATCTGTTTTTAAAGTTTGTTTTAAAAAGCTAATACAGAGATTCTTGACAATGAGGCAACAAACTTGCTCCTTTCAATGAGCAGAGTTATTCAGCCAGGAACAGAAACCAGCTTTGTTTCTCTCAGAATCCAGCTCTTCTATGTTACAATAGATCAAAGAGTCAAAAGACTAAAATCACAGAGGTTACCTGATCCAAACTTTGAAAGGCTGCTACAAGAAAAATTTGTCTGAAGAATCTATAATAGCCACTTTAGCAATCACATGAATGCTTGAAAGGGATCCCAAGAAGCCACTTAGTTTACTATCAACATAGACTCTACCTACAATTCTAGAGATCCTCTTTTGTTTTAAAAACCCATTGTGAATAAGATCATGCAATCTCTCCTAGCAATTCATTCCAACGCTTCACTGTCTTTTACACTTCCAAGTTGATCTTCATATGTAGTCTAAAATATTTTTGGTTACTAAGCTCGCCTCTTTCCAGAGCAAGAAGCATTTATGCTTTTTCTCCTTTCCATGTTATTTAAAGGCAGTTAATGGGTTTTCCTCCTCAGCTTAAACAACTCCAGTTCCTTCAGTTTGTTCTCACACTACATTGATGTTTATGTTCCCTCAGTACCTTATCCATTTGGTCCACATCTCTTGAAATAAGATAGCTCAAATTGGATGAAATGAACATGGTGCAGCCACTGAAAAAGCAAAGGATCTATTTCACGTATTTTACGAACAGCATTATTTACGACAGTATAATTTTGGTCCTACAGCTGACACAACTATATGGGGTTATTATGACACTCAGATTTTTCTCTGCAGTAACGCAGCTTTACACTCATTTTCCAGCTTGGTCTTCTACCATTGTAAAAATGCACTTACTCCTGCTGAGCAGGATTTTTCAGATCACATCCACAAAGCATCAAGATCACTCTCATTTCCAATCCTACATGTTTACAGTCTCTCTACATTAGAAATTTGTAACTCTAATACAAATTTTACAGGTATAGTTTGTTTTCCAAGTTCTCAATGCAACCCCTGAAAACAAATGAATGGTGAAGGAGGAGTCCTTTTCCTCCCCAACTAAAAAAACCCCTCGCTTCCCTGCTCTTTTACATACATACAAAAAAACCCCCTGGAAATACATACTTAAAAGTTTTGTAGTAACAAGTAAATGTCTTACTCTATTCCTCACAAAGGAAACTGATACCTTTTCTTGACCCAATAAAACATATCAAAGTATTTAGGAGCATAAATAAAAAAGCAAGGTTATGTGCTCCTACTTTGGTTTGATGTTCCTATTAATTTGCTTTTCCCCTTAATCTCCAACTTTTTTGGATTTCCATTAGCAGGTTTTCCAAACTTTCAGTAAAACTTGAAATAAACATAGTAAAAATACTTTACAGTGTTCAGATGAAGCTAAAACCATCTCCATTATATTTGAAAAGTTGTGGCTGTCAGGTGAAGTCCCAGATGACCGGAGGAAGGGTCACATCACTCCCATTTACAAGAAAGGAGGACCCTATGAACTACAGGCCGGTGAGTCTCACCTCTGTGCCTGGGAAAATCATGGAACAGATCATCCTGGATGACATGCTTGATCACATGAGGAATGAGCGTGTGATCCAAGACAGCCAGCATGGCTTCACCAGGGAAAGGTCATGCTTGACCAATCCGGTGGCCTTCTATGATGGAGTGACGGCATCGGTGGACAAGGGAAAGGCGATTGATGTCATTTACCTGGACTTGAGCAAGGCCTTTGACATGGTCCCCCACCACATCCTTATCTCCAAGTTGGAGGGATG
>JAOWBP010002392.1:54751613-54785403 GCA_028571105.1 Tragopan temminckii
AGGAATTCTCCAGGTGTGGCTCCCCTCACAGTACATTCTTGCATAGGAGTTGTGTGGTGTTGACTGCCAGCCTCGAGTGGTGGCACCCTCGATGAGGGGAGTATCACAGTACTTCAGCTGTGATGTGCTGCCAGAGCTCTCCTGTCTTCTTAACTCTCAGAAGTAGGCAGCTGTGTGTTGTGGCTTATGAAGGTAGGTAGGTTGATCATCCTGTAAAAGCTTGACTTGAATTTAAAAAAAAAAAAGGGTATTCCACAAATACACTGCGAATCTTGGTTATTCATGATGTTCTGCATGTTATGGCATCCACAAATAGGTCTGACTCTGACCTCTTTAGTCCTAACACAGCCTGTGGTATGTTGAGACTCCTCAGAAGCACAAAGGGTAAGCTCCCTGAAAGGAAGCTAGTGGAAGCGCTGCATAATCTGTTGTAGGAATTGTAACAGCTTTTGAGCAGAGCTCTTGGGTAGATACAGTTTTACCAAGTAGCCAGATCTTGAAGCTTAAAGAGTAACTGAAAGCAATAGGGTTCGAAACATTCACTCTTAATAGTTTTGTATAGGTTTGAAGTTTGTTTTTGTAAGTAAGGAAAGTATGAATATATGTAGAAGAGTATATTCTGATAGCAGTGTGCTGATTTCATTACTTCATTTAGAACGTAAGAAAAATAATGAAGATAAAACTGAAATAAAAATTACTTAAACTTTGGGGTTGCAAACTTTAGTGGGAAGCGACTCTCCTTGTTTGAAGGGTAAAACCCAATCTGAAGTTTGAAGAACACTTAGTATTTTGTAGAGAGTTCCATTTTAGACACTTTTGAAGTTAGGGGGAGTGTTAAGAAGGGAAAAAAGTAAAGACCTCATTGCATTATTTGTAATTAGTGAAACTGGTATTTTAATCGTTACTTTTTTTGATCTTACTTAAGCACCACTCAAAGGAATACCAAAACAAGCTCCATTCAGGAGTACTTCAGCACCTAGTGTATTTAACCCTTCTGGAAACAGAAATCCTATTCCTCCTTCAAGAACGCCTCTGCGTAAAGAAAGAGGAGTAAAGGTAGGTGAAATGCTGCTCAGTTCTCCTCCCTGTTTTATAATAACTTTTTACTGTTTTGAATAAAGCATCAGCATGTTAAAGAAAAAACTAAAGATAGTATTGAGATAGCAACAGCAATATAAATTTTAACTAAGATTCTGCACTCTTTTCTTCAGCTTTTAGAATTCTCTGAGCTGGATATGGTAGGTGCTGGCCGTGAAGCAAAGAGAAGAAGAAAGACATTAGGTTAGTATGGAACACTACTTTCAAAGGCTGTTAAGATGCATGCAGATATACCGATTTTATTCTGATGTGTTGAAACTCATCTGCTAAATTTACAAGAAAAATGGGTAAAAACTTAATGGGTTGTTCATAAAATTGTGTATGAAGATTACTGCGTATTCATTACTGTAACCTTTCAGCATATGTTTCTTAAGCATGGTCTAGCAGACTCTTTGAAAATGTGAATTGTTTTAGATTGCTGTTTAAATCAAATTCAGTATTTAAGCGTATTTCCTTGAACTGACTTTTGTTTTTATGCAATAGATACAGAAGTGGTGGAAAAGCAAGCCAAAGAAGAAACAGTAGTAGAAAATGCTACTCCAGATTATGCTGCTGGCCTTGTGTCTACACAGGTAAAAACAGAGCGTCAGAGGAAAAAATCCTACCACACAGTCAAATAACAGAGATGAGAAAACCACGATGCAAGTTATTCTAAACCACTTAAACACTGTAATGATATTGTTCCAAGTTGTTGAAACAGACTTCAAATGTGTTTTTTTTTTAAAGAAAAACCAACACCCTTACGTAATTATTTCAAAATTGCAGTGTACTATCTTTGAATAGTGTTTAAAAAAAAAATCAGGATCAGGATGAAGTTAATTGCTGTAAGTTTATGGTAAAGTATGGCATTTATGCAATTGAGGACTACCACCTTCTGTCAGATGTAGGGGACAGGAAAGTTCCCTGAACCTAGAGAAATTGTTATTTTCAGGAGCACCTGCAAGTTTCACTGTGCATACTTTGTGACTCTAGTGAAACAACATCAAGAAATGCAGTGAGGCATGGAGGGATATCTTAGAAGGGATAACTGAATATATGTAGCTAAAAACAAAAGAAATCTTCAAAAATTCGTCTGTCTTCTGGCTTGAGAAAAGAACCTCTATGCTAGTACTATTCTGGGGCTCTCTTCTCCATTTTCCTTTGTCATCTGGTGAAAATACTGCTTAATTTAGAAGGCAGCTTCTTTTGAGGTCTCACATGTGTCTTAACGAGGCTAAGCCAGCCCCATTACTGCTGAAAGGGAAGGAGAAATACAAGGAACTGATTTCTATCCAAAATACCCTTGGCTTATAATCTCTTCCTAAAACCCACGGAGCTCAGAGATGTCCACTCCCTCTCTTAATGGTATTTTTTTGTCTTTATGAAATGTGCATGATATTGTGCTCTAAGTACAAAACAATGATTCCTTTTGCTTGATCTAAGATGGTATCTGTGTCCTACATTGGTGATGATTGCCTGTTTGAGTGGAGATAGTCTTACTTAAGCTTTTACCTCTCCTTAGGCCTTCTGCATGCTAATGTCCCAGAGGCCTTCTTTGCACTCTTTCTGTAGTTACTTTACCAGGCACAACACTTTTCATGTTTTACAGAAACTTGGCTCACTGAACAATGAGCCAGCGCTACCTTCTACAAGTTATTTACCTGCTACTCCCAGTGTGGTGCCATCTTCCTCATATATCCCAAGTTCTGAAACACAGCCAGGTAAGTAAGGCACTTTTTTTTTTTTCTGTTGGGACTTAATACCTCTGATCTGTTTAGTTTTGCTGGCTGACTTCTTTTATTTACTGACTTACTGTTCTTCAACTCTGGAACTCTTGGCAATCTGAAAACCCATTGCAGGAACCTGGCCTTTAGGTTAAATGACCTAAATGTCTGTACCTAAGAAACAAAGAAAATACTGCTTTTTTTTTAAGACTTAAAAATAGCTAACTGTTTGGCTCGCTTAATTTTGTAGGTTTTTTTTCTGTCCCTATTATAAGAAATACAGCATTTTTTTTAATTTCCAAAGAAACACTAGTGAGATTTATATAAATATATATATATATAAATAAGTCTTAGAGTGTATGCTCAATATACACACACTCATCTCATGCACTTGAAGAACGGGTAATTGCTTTCAAGTATCAGATATGCTCTTAGAAACAAGTACTATTTACTTTGACACAGGCATTCTTTTCCACTTTCCTTTTGCCTTTTTATAATAGCTGAGTTCCTGCATATTTTGAGGGGTTTGAAAAAACACATACTTTTGTAGAAATCCTTTTTCTCCATTCTTTAATACACTGGCCTTTAATTTTCCTTCCCTGCTGCATGTGCAGTCTTACAGGAGCATATCAGCTTGCACTAACAAATGTACGTGACTGGGATTCATTACCAGAGCTTGTAGTTAACAGAGAACCAGCACTGCAGTTTGTGTTATTTTTGTTCTTGCTTGTTAAATGTTACTGTAGCTTTTCCCTGTGTGAGCTGTGACATGTTGGTCCCCATAGAAAAAGTCATACAGAAAAACTAATCACTTAACTTGGCTCTGAAACAGTTCAGAATCTCTCTGAAGGTCTATGCAAATCTCTCTGACAGTAAATTGGCATCTCTGGAAGGAATGCAGCCAAAAGCACATCAGTGTTGTCAGCAGCTAGTATTATTTTCCAGAGCGTTGGCAGTGTATTCCACATCAGAAAAAGCCTAGTTTAAAATTCTCTATTGTTTTTGTCTCCTGTTTTTTTTCGTTTTTTTTTCCTAACTTTTCTTGTAGACAAGGAATGCTGTGTTCTTAAAGACCTGTTAATTTGGTTTCTTGTAATCTGATGTTGTATAATTAAGATGTACGTTACTTTATGCAAGTTGATTCTGACATGGGATGAAGCTGGTAATAAAAGTGGAGATTTGTACAGAATGAATGGGTAGCTAGCAATATGGCTCTTAGCCAGTAAGATAACTAAAGCCAATGCTGTATGCATGCCCAGATGAATGAGAGTACTGGAACCTTCACATTCTCTAAAACTTGGTCTGAAAGGCATTAGCTGAACTGTGATCTGTATCTGCCTTTTTAGTTTGTTGTGAACACAGATGAGTATAGGTTAGTTTAAATTTCATGAGACTTGTAAAAGGTACTTAAGTAGCTGTACCTGTGTCAAAGAGCTGCAAGAGAATGTAAGTAGCTGGAACGTGCACTGGCTGGCTGTTTTTTGCTGGATAACGTGGTAACTTGTGATATACCTTACCTCTAGCTGCAGTCAGCTTTGGAACAGGAGCTTCCTTGGATGACTGAGTACAGGCAAATAAGTCAACTTCTCAATATTGTGAACGTTTTAGCCCTCTTAGCAGTTAGTGTTTAAATTAATTATTTTGAGGACTGATTTTAATTGTATCTGTGCAAACATTTGTGTATTTTCAGTATTTGTTACTGTCTGAGACTGCACTAGGTTAAAAAAAGAAAGATTGCTACACACGAATCAAAACCACAGTATGACAAACTTTGTGGGGTCAGCATGCAGATTTTATAGCAACATACGTTTAAAAAGTAGATCAATTTAAGTTTAATTTATGCCCATTAAAGATGAAATCTGCTTCTAAATGTGGTGTAATCCATATTGGAAATCTCATTACTGTCTAATTGATCAAGGTGTTGGACTGGGGAGAGCACTAGCTCTTCATGTTTTCAGATGGGTGTTAGATGGCGTAGAGTCACTGTGATAAATAGAAGAATGGGAAATTTTAGATCCTTTTAAAATCCACTGGCGATGCTGAGCCTTGTTTGTGAATTATACTTTTCATTACTCTGTTTTTTGCAGCTGGCTCTGCACGAGAGGCCTTGCAGACTAACAGACAGACTGAAGAGCCTGCAGCTCCAAATGCTACCACAACTCTTCCTGCGCAATTCAAGCAAAGAACACCCATGTACAACAGTAACTCGAATCCACCTGCAACTACACCTACCTCACCCCTCACACCTACCACACCTCCTGCCATTTCCCCTGCAGCACAGGCACCACAAGTGGCCCCTCAAACTCAGCAACAGCCACCACCGAAAAAAAGCCTCTCTCTTACAGTAAGTAACAAATAGGTTGTTTTTAGCTGATGCTTTTGATGTAGATTGGAAAAGCAAATTTTTATTTTTGATCTTACTTAAAAATTTGACAATATAACTGAGGCTGCTTGTTTGCAACCAAAGATAAAGAAAATGTTCATGTGGCTTCGTTAGCATTGCTGTTTGAAATGTTAATCACAAGTTTTTATTTGTGCAATGTTACTGTTAGAGTAAGATGTCTTTATTTCCTGCTGTTCATTACATAAAACAATGTATTCCTTGTTGCAAAGAATTTTGGGAGAAATGCATAGTTCCAGCAGTGCCTTTAGCCTTGCTTATAGCATAAGCTGCTAGAAGAGGTCGTGTTGTTGCACTGGTAGGAATGAAGATATCAATAAAATAAAGTCAAAACTCTTGATTTCTTTTCCTGCCTTCCCCCCCAACAGCAGTTTTTAAAAGCCTGGGAATGCAGAGGTAAATAAATAACAATTACTTACCCTGAAGCTTCTTATTGTTCTATGTTTGTATGTTACGCACATACTTGAAATTAGTCAGGTAACCTGTCTGAGATACAACTGTCTCTGAAGACTTCACAAAGCACTTCTGTAAGCCCGGTTTGCAAGATCTGAACCTTAAGAAGCTCTGACTTCTCAGTAGCTTTGCTTCATTTGAAAAGAAAAACCTTCCCATTGAAATTACTGCAAGTCTGCGTGTTTTAGAATGTAGAGGCACTTCTTTTTTCTAACTAAGGTCATAACACAATATGGAATGGAAACAGCAAATCTCTTAACACGGTTTTCTGTAACTGTTTAAAGTGCCTACTTTTTAAGTGTAAGTTTCAGAATTGTCACTGCTGCAAGTGCTACATGTAAGCATTAAAGATGAAAACCTTTGAGGTTAAGGTGTTTATTTTATGTTTTCCTGCTGGAATTCATATTTGTCGTATCTGTTACAGAGGGAGCAAATGTATGCTGCACAGGAAATGTTCAAGACTGCAAACAAAGTTACAAGGCCAGAAAAGGCTCTTATACTTGGATTCATGGCAGGATCCAGAGGTATGTACTGAAATTAAATTATTTTGCTTTTCAATCTCCAGTCTGAAACACAGCATAGCATTTCTGAATGTGCATATGTGAACGCACGTCTCCTGCTTGACCTTCACTCAGGATGTGCTAGAATCTAGTTTACTCTGGACTGGGATTATTTTAATGGATTCAAGTTTTGGCTACTTGGAAGTAGTTTTTTAGTCTTTTTCTCATAAAAATAGAATCATCTCAGAGCAGTCACTAAGCACAAAACATACACAGAACTGAACCAAGCGCATGTAATACTGCTTAGTAGTTGAGGAGACACAAACCTATCCAAGTGGAACAGTGAACAGGCTGATTGGGTTCTAGTATTCCGTCTACAAGACAGAATGCAAATTCTCCCATGACAAGCTGATGTACAAACTGTGTAATACAGAGCCTCTTCACTAGCTCTGGAACATCAGAAATGTAGCAGCTATTTTCTCCTACTTCAGGTGTAGATGCTGAAAGTCACAGGGAGATGAGCTGTCGTCTTGGTCTTGTTGTATATTACCCCTGATAGACCAAGACTGTCTACTTGGTTGTCTACTAAATGTAATACGAGAAGGAGCCTAAGAGTCTTTAAGTGAACTTTATCATCTGCACTGGCTCTGCTTTCTAGGTTGATATTTGAGGGCTCTTGTCACAGGAGTGCTGGAGTCTAAATGTGGCTTATGCATTTGGATTAGTGCAGTACATCATTCAAGATAGCCGGGATAGAGTTACTGTGATGATCCCAGGGCTTAAAGAAGGTTTTGTGTTTATTACATTCATGGGTGCTCTTACTACTTAGATACCACTTCAGAACACTGTAGCAGGATGTACTTTAATATCTGTATTGATATTTTTTTTGTGATGTGAGGTAAACATTATTTTGATAGTGTGCACATTTTCTGCATATGTGAATTTTTACATATGTGAATATACATAGTAAATAATATAAGTACCTAACTAGTAATGTCAGTACTTTTTGAAAGTTGGGTAAATAACTGTCAACTAGGATATTCCTGATTTTCTTAACTGTCAGTTCCAATAGTTGGACATGTAACATTTGGTACTTGTGCTGGAATGGAACCAGGCCTTACAGATTAGTAATTTCAATGAATCTGTTAAGGCTTCCACAGTTACTAAAAACTGTTGAGTTCTTTAAAATATGAAATGTGTTCCAAATAGAGTAAGTTTGGTAGGTTCAAGCTTGGCAAATCCAAAACTTAAAGCTCTTGAGGCAGACAGAAGAGGCATTGGCATGCTTCCCCTGCACTGACTCACTTTTGTTCTTCCAATTAATTTGCCTTTGAGGTTTGTATTTTGAAGTTTGGTTTTGTTATAAGAGAAATGAAGTCCGTGATGTATGAAGTGAAGAAGGTCTGTAGCCACGTGGTGTAGAGATAAACCCAGAACTAATAGAAAATACTGAGTTTTTTTCAGCGTAAGGTTTTGAATCTCCATCAAGTGCTCTTTGCTTTCTCAAAATGCCAAAATGTTTAACTTGTTTCTGTTTTTGTTTCTGCAGAGAATCCTTGCCAAGAGCAAGGTGACATCATTCAGATTAAACTTAGTGAGCATACGGAAGATTTACCAAAGGCGGATGGCACTGGCAGCACCACTATGTTGGTTGATACAGTCTTTGAAATGAACTATGCTACTGGTGAATGGACCAGATTCAAGAAGTACAAACCTATTACTAATGTTTCTTAAGAGTTGCAGCGACAGCAGACTGGACCAAATCAAGCTTAGAGTCAACCAGCTCATAGAGTATGTCAACTGTACAAAATGGCATTCATGTGTACATTTATTACCCTCCAGCATAGAAGCTGTGGCTCTTCAACCTAACTGGGCTCAGTGAATGCAGAAGAAGATGGTGTTGAATTTACTTTTTTCCTTTTTTATTATCTGGAAAAGGTGATCTTAGGGAGGAAGTGGTTGGTAGTTTTTTGTTCTGTTTATTTTTTTTTAATGCAATTTGAGATGCTGGAAGAGGAGAGGAGATCACAACTGAAAGATTAAAGATGGGAGCAGTTTACTTCTGAGTACCTGAGAAGACTACTGCACAGTCATTCACAGTTTACCATTTGAACAAGGGCACAGATCATTATTGTTTAAAGAAACTATTTTCTTTGACTACATGGGTTCCATGAGCACAAGGAAGCACCACATGGGTGCTTTATTTTGTAATTCAGTTGCAGTATAACTAAATACTGCAGGTGATAGATACCTAGTGTCTAATGGTACCTACTGTATGTTCAGCTCATTTATGCTTGAAGCATAGGATGGGATTTGAGTATCTTTAATTTGCTATATTGTCTATGTCCATACACAGCATGAGTTAACCTATGTTTGGCATTACTTGAGATCAAGAGAAACTGAATATCATAGTTTTCTGATGGAAAAAATAGCAAAACCAGGGAAAAATTGAAAGGAAGCAGTGGGCTGTTGCTGTGTGGAAATTATAGTTCTTTGCCATGTTATTTTTAGGGTAAAAGCTTGTGGCTATTGCATGGCAAGTCCTTCAAACAGCCTTCAAACAAAGCTAGAACATATCAAAACTGATTGCAGCATTTTTGTTTTTTGAATGGCCCTGGAGGTGGTTGATGCATCTCTGAATAAGATGATTAGGAGGTGGTGGTAAAGTATGTTTGGTTGGGCAGTCATAAGGTGCTTGATTACCTTATCCAAAAAGTTCAGAATGAGTATAGCTGTGGTTCTTACCTGTGTAGTTATCAGTATAATCATTAACATGGCTGCAGTTATTCTGGCATATAAATGTGCCTTAGATGTATCCCCTTCTAGTAGAAGCACATTTTGATCTTTGTAACACCACTAGTTTCACCTGTCCTTAAATGTTCAAGTATAGCTTGCGTTTATTGAGAGGGATTGTGTACATAGTTCAGGATTCATTGTTTGGAGCCTTGTTTGCATTCTTTGAGGGAGACTTGGTTTAAATGTCTGGTTTCTGCCAGTGCTTGTGTGTAGAGCTGTGCTTAGTTGGGAATGGTGCTTGGAAGGAAGACGTGCAACACAGAGCAGCACAGTGGGTTTTCTGCTGCTGAGAGGGTACCTTAGGCTGACTGGAGGTTCGTGTTAAAGTGGAACTCGTAGGACAAAATGAGGCTCTTCTCTTCTCTTCTTCTTTTTTTTTTTTTTTTGGAAAAGAAAACAGACCAAATCCCTTCAGTACACATAACGTAATAAGATGTTTAGGTAATTGTTTAGAGTATTTTGTATTGGAAAATTTTTATTGCGTTTTTATTTTTAGTTTCTCAAACTTAATTATCCAACTGAAGAGGGAAAGCGTAAATGACAAGAAAATCTGTATTTACAGCATTTTAAAATGTGACCAAAATTATAGATTCCTTCATTTTATTTGAGCAAATATACAGAATGTTGTAGCTCCTGTAGTGGGCAGGTCATTTAATGGCATCTGCTAACATTACGGAGTGTTGTGCATGTTTTAGTGTGAATGTTAGGCTCCACATTTAACCATCACACTGGGGGGCTCTTCTCCACATCTTATTAGCCCGTTTCAGAAGCAATGCAGATTGTGCTTCTGATAGTGTGTTTTTTCCTTTCAGCAGCTAGAAACCAGCCTGACAAGTGAGGATTAGTAGTGGGCTTTAGTTTTTAGAATGAGTTCGGTAAAAATGGATTTTCACGGCTGTAACTTATTTGATTATATCTTACACAGTAAGGACTAATAGTAGAATATAAAAGTATTCATCTGTTAAAGTAAAGGTTTAAAAGAAAGTAACATTCCTTTTCTTGTCTGCATTCAGATTTTTAAAGGTTTTTTTTTTGCGATGACCATTTTTCTTTAAACAAGTACAGTAGTTGTCTTAAATGTTCCTACTTGCTAGATAAGCTGCAAGTACCAAATATAATTTTAGAATAAATGTTTTAGAAAATTGGCTGACTTGAGGGGCATGCACTGTTACTGTAAACTGCTCATTCAAGATCCTTTGCCGTTTGGTAGTGAGAAGCAGCTGCTGCGTGATGACTGAACTTTCTTGAGATCAGTGGAGGTGCTTCACTAACCCTGTAGTCTTCACAGGTCTGTATTTCAGACCTGTGGTGCTGGGATGGAGGCAGCTGTCCCTTCTCTTCAAGAAGTCATTGTAGAATGAATTTGAATCATCTAAATGCAGGTAGTGTCAGAAGCCTACCATGCTGCTACCAGATCTTATTTGCTGCGTAACAAAGCTGGTCTGCAGGCCTGCTTGAAGTCATGCCCAATATATTGGAATTTTAAGCAGAAGCATAGTATATTTTTAATTCTGTTAGGTTATTAGGATGAGACAGCGCTGCAAAATAATTTATTTTTAAAAGTGACTTTATGACACTTAACACTATAGCATTACTGCAAGTTGATTTGTGAATTTTGAAAGGCTTTTTAAATGCCTAAAGAAAGGGAAGATTTTGCAATGTTATGGTAAGAAGTGAAACTACACGGAGCTCTTCATTTCAGAGAAAACAGTGAGCCAGGCAATTCAGACAGGGCAAGAGCAACATCTGAATTCCAGTGTAATAGAATTGCTGCATACAGAACACTCTGGCCTTGGAACTTGATATTTATCTTAAATATTCAGTCACTTGGTTATTAGCTGGATTCTATACAGTGATGCTCAGTGTGTGCTGCAAAACTAAATAAAGACTTTTGCTGACTCCAGGATGATTTGCTGATGTACTAACCAAATGACCACAGTAGTTCTGGGTTTTCTTAGTTTTGTGTTCTTTCCCTTTGCCCAAGCATGAAGCTTTAGGAAATAGCAAGCCCAAACTTCCTAAGTGTGTTACTGGACCTCAGCAAGGCAGGATGTCTCATTTTCTCTTGCCGTTACTTGTAAAGAAGCACCTGTGAGCATGTCAGGGCACAAAATGAACACAGTGTGGCTTGTAGCAATGAAAGTGGCTTGTGTTTTTTTTTTTTTAACCTGTCCTGTCCAAGTTTGTTAGGTGGGGGGTGGAAAGAACACATACACACATAACCAGGCTTCTTAAGAACTTGCCCTACAAAGTCCTAGGTTTCTTCAGGCTCCATTTTCTTCATGAGTGAGGACTTGAAAGTGAAATGAGTTTAATGAAGGTGAGCCCAAGGAGGATGTTGAGCAAGAGTACCGATTACAGATTCCTTCCTCCTCCTTTTTCCTGCTCTAGTGCTCTGTAGTTCTCTCCGTATGATGCTATTGAGACTTTGTGTGGTTAACACTCTTGTGTTGGGCCAGTGTTCTGTGGGTTAACTTCATTTTCCACTGGTAGCTTTGCTGGTTAATCTTTCAGTTAAATGCCATAGGATACTGGATGCAATAGGGGGAGGGGAACCTTTGGTGGTTGCTCAATACCTCTGTGTGAAATTGGTAATATCACTAAATGATGTCTAAGTGCAAACTGTTGTCTAGATAGAAGCTTGAAACTTTGACATCATACAGTTTAAGAGTGAATCACATTCTCATAGTGTAATCTGACTGGAAAAGACT
Source organism: Tragopan temminckii (assembly GCA_028571105.1). Taxonomy (NCBI): domain Eukaryota; kingdom Metazoa; phylum Chordata; class Aves; order Galliformes; family Phasianidae; genus Tragopan; species Tragopan temminckii. The sequence continues at coordinate 54,763,276 of JAOWBP010002392.1, forward strand.
AAAAAATGTTAAGCCAGAGCCCTCTGGGAATCTGGTGCCTTTAACAAGAAATGTCATTTTGTGAAATGTTACATCTATTGCATAGTCTGTATGTTTTCTATTGTTTTTTTTTTTGTACAGTTGTAAATTCAAAATATTCTGTCTTTGGGTACGTATTTTCAGTGTAATACAGTATGTATAATAAAAATTTAGATTTTCTATGGAAGCAGACAATTTTTTTAATAGTTACATTATGCGCATCCATTCTAAATGTATCACACTGAAATGTCAGCTTTGCAATCCATCTCCAGAAGCAGTGCTGACATACACTAGTTTTGCTGGTTAGGATAGTTGTGAGGAGGAGGTGTTAGCAAAATACCTGCTTCTGCTTTCTGGGCTGATTCAACAAAAGCTGGTTACCTCTGGGTGACAAGCCTCCACAATGTGTGGATGTGCATATTCTTAAACGCTCAAGCCACAGCCGAGGCCTGGTGGATCGAGGAAGGTACGCAGTGCGTGGTTGAACCATGTGGCATGAAGTGTGGAATAAGCCCTGTTTGCTGTCTGCCTCCTGTGGCTGAGTTACAGCAGCGGCTGCTTCTCTCAGTCCTGGAGTGCCATGGAAAACTTCTGTGGTTTGTTTTTGTCTTTATGCTCACAGACTGCAGTCTGGTTTATTCTGTGATAAACATGAAGACTGACTTTTTCGATGCTGAGCAATACAGACGTGTGGCTGGCCTCATCCCAGCTTTCTTATGTTGGAGCCTTGTGACATGGCTCTGTTACGCTTGCCTGCACTTGTGTGGTGCCAGGCGTAGTCTGAGGTTCTTTTTTTTTCTGTCGGATCGACCTTATCAAATAGCCGGCAAGCAAATTCTGTTCCAGGTCAACTGCTCTGTTAAAACACTTGTGACAAAGCTTTGAGAGTAGGTTGGGATGCACATTTCACTTATGTCATAGAGCATTTGTTCTGTGAAAGATTCTTGGTGTCCATGTGAGTGACTCACTAATACATTTTGCATGAATAAGGATGTGCCAGGCTGCCTTGTCTTCCTGAGAATGGCCTATTCAGAATTGGACTCATCTATTTTTAGTGATCTCTGTCACTAGACATTTTGGACAGCATAGCTGGCTCAGGCAAACAGAGCTTTTATTACATGCTTAGGATTCTGTTCTAATACCAGGTTTCACGGCTGACCAAACACTGACCTTTTTAAGACCCGGACTAACTAGTCAGATACTGTCCTAAAGCTGATACCTTTAGATAGAACCCAGAACTCATTTTTCTCTGAGCTCTCTTGCTCTCAGATGTGCATGAACGTGTCCTCCTGACAGCAGGAAAGGAAAAATAAGGCACGAAACAAAACTGGTGAGTGAGCAGAAGAGATGATCTCTTTTTCAGAACCTGCTGTGTTTCAAGATGGTTCCAGACCAGAGAAGGTTCTCCCAGCTGGTTCCGGAGCATGGTTTTTAAATAGTACTTGCTATTAAAATACACTTACTCATACTGTATCAGGAAGCAGTAAGTATTTCATGAAGGAGGCAGGTTGTGGGAATCGCCCTGGAGTTACTGCTGGAGAATCTGACTTTCCTATGGCCATTTTTACTGTTTTTAATTCCCTCTAAATCCAAAAGATAGATGCCTCTCACTCTTCTTTTTTTGGAGTGTTTGCTTCAGAGTAACTGTAAGAACATATTACTTGTATTACTTCAGCTTCCCTGCCGGGGGTTTTGCCCTTTCATTTACACAACACTTATTATGAAGGTTCCTGCTGGTGCTGTTATAAAACATTACTCTTTCTTTGGTGAAGATGATTTTAGTATTGACTCTGGAAAGTATTGATGTCTTTCCCTTTTCAAAGCTGTGGTGCCATCATGTGGCCATTTGTACTGGTACAGCTATTAGTCTATTCGGAGCACAGCAGTGGCGTTCATGCCTTTGGGAGTGCTGGCAGCTCTGCCTTGCTTTTCTCAGTTCTTCCTGCCTGGAGTTGTCTTGGCCCTCCTCTGGGCACCTGCAAGGGGGGTTCTAAAATCCCACATGTCTGAGAGCAGTGTCCAAACACTCCTTGAGCTCCAGCAGCTCAGGGCTGCACCCACTGCCCTGGGCAGCCTGTTCCATGCCCACCACCCTTGGTGCAGACCCTTTCCCTAACCCCCAGCTGCCCCGTACCTGACACAGCTCCACACCGTTCCCTCAGGCACTGTCACAGAGAGCAGAGCTGTGCTGCTCCCTGTGAGGAGCTGCATCTGCCATGAGGCCTCCCCTCCCTGCTCTGGGCTGAGTGAACCATCGACAAAAACCAATGCAGCTTGGAAGGTGGCAGCCAAGGGTGCTCATATGTGGCTCAGGTCCATCCACTGGGAAGGGGCTTGAGAAGGGCTGTGATGCTGGCACGGTCTGCGTGTAATGCACATCTCCCTTTCTGGCATTCTGAGACCTCCAGCTGGAGTTCAGTGCTTTCAGCACAGGCTGAGCTCAACAGAGCTGTGATTTGGGTTGTGGTGGGGCTCGTCTGCATACCCAGCACAGGAAGAATGCAGAGCAGCTGGGGCAGGTGCACAGGAGGCTCAGAGGACGGGAGCACCTTTCCTAGGGGGAGAGGTTGAGGGAGCCGGGCTTGTTCAGCCTGGAGAAGAGAAGGCTGCAGGGAGACCTCATTGTGACCTTCCAGTACCTGAAGGGAGCTTACAGGCAGGAGGGGGACTGACTTTTTACGCTGACTGATAGTGATAGGACAAAGGGGAATGGCTTTCACCTAAAGAGGGGAGATTCAGGTTAAATGTTAGGAAGAAATTCTTCACTCACAGGGTGGTGAGGCCTGGGCAGCCTGATCTGGTGGGGGGCACCCAGCCCATGGCAGGGGGTGGTGCTGGGTGGGCTTTAAGGTCCCTTCCAACTCAAACCGTGCTATGGTTGTCTCAGTTAAAATGGGAACTGCTTTGAGCTGCAGTTCTTCCTGAGTTCTTGCTGCAGGAAACCCCGGGTATCTAGAAGTGCAATCCTTCCCCCTGAGGAGATCACGGGGCCTGGCCTGCAGCCCGGCCCAGTTCTGCCTGTTCCTCTTTCCTTAGCGCCTTGCTCCCCTTGCATGAGATTTTGCATGGGAAGCGAGCAAGGTTTGCTCTTCTGCTCCAGGCTTATCTTGCGCTGCGCCTTGAGGAGGCCTCATTGAGACTGCTGCACCCTCTGTGCACAAACACCCCCTCTTTTGGGGGGAGGCTGATCCGGCCCAGCCGCATGATCGCAGTCAGGTGACGACATTGAGCACAGAAGCGGTGTGGGATAAGCAGCTCAGTGAGGGAGATCAGCTGCTGCCCCGGCCCCTCTGCGAGCTGTTAGCGCTCAGGGAAAATGAGCACCTGGCCCCCTCCTCTGTTCTGGAGCTTGACCACGGCGTGTCTGACAGGTGAGCCCTCCCAGTGCCGCTTTGCTTTGTGGGGCTGAGCGTGGGTCATGGTGACACGGTGTGTGCTGGTGAAACCACTGAGAGTGCAGGATGGGCAGGGGGAAGCGCTGGGAACAGCACCTTAAAGGTGTGCGGTGCTGGAAGTGGGCTGAGCAGCCTAACAGTCATAGAATCATACAGTTGTTTGAGATGGATTGTTAAAGGCCAGCTAGTCCAAGCGCCTGCAATGAACAGGGACACCTACAGCTCCATCAGGTGCTTTTTAAAGAAAAGGGAGTAGTTCAGTCACTCTGCAGACTGAGTGCTGTGTCCTATCTGAAACCCAAAGGAAGAAGATGCCCCACTACATTCCCTTTCTTGGGGGTGTTCCGGTAACTGGGTCATCCTAGGAGCACATATAAAAGTGCCTGAGTATTTTTGTACTTATGTCCCTGCTCCTGCAGCCCTCAGGCTTTTGGTGGGTTGGGGACTTGCAGGGCTCATGGTCACCAGTTGGAACAGAGCTCCTCGGTTCCTTTCCCCCTGCCCACCAGGCAGCACTCTTGTGCTGGGTAGTGCTGGAGCACTGGCACAGGGGCCAGAGAGCCTGTGGGATCTCCTTGGGGATCTCAGTAGCTGCCTGGTCGGGGGCCTAGGCACCCTGCTGGTGGTGGCCCTGCTGAGGCAGGGCAGGGCCAGAGGGACCCTGAGGTCCCCATGCTGTGAAAACTTCTCAGAGCAATTCTCAGGCCATAACTTCTTATCTTAAAATGCCCAGGGAGGTGGTGGAGTCACTGTCCCTGGAGGCATTCAAGAAACTCAGAGATTGCACTGTGAGACATGGTTAGTGAGGATGGGCTGATGGTTGGACCAGATGGTCTTAAAGGTCTTTTCCAACCTTTATGATTCACTTACCTGGGAGCCTTGTTGTATCTGTGTGTCTGGAACAGCCGGAGCATGTGATGAGGCACAAACTGTAGATTGGCACATTCGTGGAGTTTGGGGAAATTCAGAAGCCAGTTATTCACATGTGGAATTCACCAAAGATCTTCTTTATATAGATAACTATTGACTTGGTTATGTTTTGTCTTGCTTGAAGGATTGGTTCCTTCAAGAACCAGTAGCAGACTGATGTGGGGGAAGAGAAGCAAAGGGGCTGCCATCCTACTTATGCCTTTTTTGAGTTCTCAGCCAGTGCCATGTGCTTCACAGGTCAGCAGGGCTGCATCTCCTGTACATTACAAAGGTTCAGGTCTGTCATCAAAGGTTCAGTAAGCTTCTTACCATGACATCCTCATGTCTGACTCATTGTAAAGCAGACTGAGTTAAGGCTGCTGAGTTGGACAAGCATCCTGGTGCTGGGTCAAAGCATGGCCAAGGCAATGTGGCCAGAAGCTACTCTCTCTGTGTAGGACAAGTGCTGATGTCTCCTGATCTCTAAGAGAAGTACCTTAGGCAAGCAAACATGAAACAAAACCATCACTGTTAAATTCGGTGTTTCTCTTTTGGGAGAAAACAGCAAGATGTGGGCAGTGGCCCAGACAGCTGGGTGCTCATCTGCTGCCTGTCCCAGGAGTTACAGAAAGACTGGGTTTTCTACACTCTTGAGTACAAAGCGGTCAGTATACGCGTAGGAGGGAGCCCTCTGAGCAGTCTGCTTCCATGTGATCACGGGTTTGTAAGGACTCTTTCATTCACTGTCCTGATTTTGCTGTAGAAATGCAACTGGTGTTACCAGCCAACTTCATTGGCATGTTGTTGCTTACGCTGGGGTGGTGCTGAGCCCTGACACCAGAGATGTCCAGCTTTGTGTGGGTGGGTGTAGCTCAAAGAGTGAGAAATCAAAGGCTCAGGGAGAAGAAATCAAAGGAAGTCACTTTGGGAAGATCTTTGCAGTGAACTATGCATCCCCAGCCACCCAGTGCCTGTCTGACAGTCTCTGAGCCCCACATCATCATCCTGCTCCCATTGTTCCTCATCTGAACATCACTGTTGGGTGTCAGCTGTGCTCTTCTGTCTCCATCACCCTCCTAAAGCAGCCCCTTGAAATAGTCTTTGGTTTCCCTGCAGCGACAGCTGGATTCTGGCAGGCTCAGAGGCCTGCACTGGCTGGAAGAGTGGGAACACGGTGTTATTGGGGGAATGGTGCCTGTGGGGCCTGAGTCAGTCCTGAAGTAACACTGATCTAACAGTCCTCATGTGATGAGCTCCAGAAGCAGCTTGATTTCCTGCTAACTTTGATGCGTTACTGTAATACTTGATACTATTGGCAATTAAGAAAATCTTACTGTCAGAACTACTTGGTGGTTTTTCTTCTAACTGTCCCCAGGAGAGGGGCTGGCCATGGTCTGCGAACCTCTGACTTCAGTACCTAACAGGTGTTATCTGAAAGAATGGAAGAGATAAGTGCCCTGAGTTACTTACATGTGTTAGTAGCTCACCATAATAAGGCACGTGAGAGGAAAAAAACACTTAGAAGCCATAGCAGCACGTTGATGCCGTATGAAGGTGTGTGTTTTCAGAAGCTGAGGTTATTCTTTGGAGGAAATCCCTGCCCTGAATTCCTGATCCAAGGTGGTGTGCCTGCTGTGGTGGCAGGAATGGGCTGGGTTTGGTTTGCTTTGTTTGCTTGGGTTTCACCTAGCAATGCAATATGAACTTGCTACTTGTTGCATTTAGTTTTACAGGCTTTTCCTCCATCCTGAGACTGAGAAACATCCATTCCCTGTGGTCAAGTACTTCTGAGATCACTTTCATCAGCAGACACCATTTCAGTCTATTACATTTCACAGCAAAACAACCTGTGCTGCAGTAATACCCCCAGTTCTCTGAAGATTACAGCTCCTTGGCTGTGAAGCACTCCTGCTCTTACATGGGAGGGATTTGGGAATCAAAGCTAGTCTGCCCACAGGCAGGTTCCCTTTGGGTTATTGGATGCATCCAGAGCAGCTTAAATAAAAATCCCAAACCCATGACTTTTCTTCCTTGATCCCTTTAACCAAGAAGGGATGAAACAGGCAACGACTTGACAAGCATCTTAAATCAGATTGAGGGATCTCAGGGTAAGCTGTGTTCAGCACCACCAGCAAAACCAAGTGTTTTAAGCAATTCTCACAACCCTTTATCTTGGAGAGTCAGACCTCTCAGCTCTGGGAAGAGCTTAAAGTTTTTTTCCAGCCTAAATGATTTTATGATTCTAATGCATGTGCTTGACAGGGCTCTCGTGTGCAGGTGATGCTGCGCGTGAGACACTGACTCCCACAGTGTTCTGGCGAAGGTGGCAGCCCATGGCTTGGGCAGGTACACTCTTTGCTGGGTAAAGAACTGGCTGGATGGCCGGGCACAGAGTGTGGTGCTGAATTGAGTTAAATCCAGCTGGGGACTGATCACGCGTGGTATTCCCTGGAGGTTGGTACTGGGGCCTGTCCAGTTTAATACCTTTATTGATGATCTGGTTCAGGCTTGAGTGCACCCTCAGTAAGTTAGCAGGTGATACCAAGTTGGGAGAAAATGCTGATCTGCCTGGGGTAGGAAGGCCCTTTGGAGAGAAACGAACAGACTGGATCACTGGGCTGAGGCCAAAGGGGTGAAGTTCAACAAGACTAAGTGCCAGGTCCTGAACTTTGGCCACAACAACCCCAGGCAACGCTACAGGCTTGGGGCAGGGTGGCTGGAAGACTGTGTGGAAGGAAAGGACCTGAGGGTGTTCATCGATGGTCAGTTGAACATGAGCCAGCAGTGTGCCCAGGTGGCCAAGAAAGCCAATGGCATCCTGGCTTGTATCAGAAATAGTGTTGCCAGCAGAAGCAGGGAGATGATCATCCCCCTGTACTCAGTTCTGATGAGGCTGCACTTCAAGTTCTGTGTTCAGTTTTGGGCCCCTCACTGCAAGAATGACAGTGAGCCCTGGAGTGTGTTCAGAGAAGGGCAATGAAGCTGTGATGGGTCTGGAGCACAGGCCTTATGAGGAGCGAGGGAACTGAGATTGTTCAGTCTGGAGAAGGCTCAGGGAGACTTTATCACTCTCTACAACTACCTGGAAGGAGATTGTGGCAAGGTGGGGGTTGGCCTCTTCTCCTGCGTAACTAGCAATAGGACTGGAGGGAATGGCCTCAAGCTGTGCTAAGGGAGATTCAGGTTGGACATTAGGAAAAATTTCTTCTAAAGAGCGGTCAGGCACTGGAACAGACAGCAGGTGGTGGAGTCACCATCCTTGGAGGTGTCCACGAAATGTTTAGGTGTTGTACTGAGGGACATGGTTTAGTGGGGAAATATTGGTGATAGGTGGACAGTTGGACTTGGATGATCACAGAATCACAGAATTGTAGGGGTTGGAAGGGACCTCTGGAGACCATCGAGTCCAACCCCCCCCCAAAAAAAGATCTTGAATTAAAAAAAGATCTTGAAAAGATCTTGAAGGTCGTTTCCAACCTTGGTGATTCTATGATTCTGTGATGCTTAGATGCTGCCAGTGTTTCTGCATTGCACTGTAGTGGAATGTAGTAAAGACAGTTTCTGGACACCAAATGAGGACACAAAGGTTAAGACCTAATGGTAAGCCTTCATTAAGGGAAGAACAATAACTTGACCATTATGGTTTTTTTTTTTTCTTTCTCTTAGGTATTACTTTAGGCCAGACAACCACTACCCAAGCCCCCGTTGTATCAACCCCGCTACTTCTGAGTGCAGCTACCACCCAAGTCCCTGTTCCACCAACCCCAATGTCTTCTATTGCCACTGCGACCTCGGCTCCCACATCCCCATCTGCTGCTGGGATGCTCTCAGCTGGAACAGTGACAAACCTCACCACCCCTACAGTTGTGCCATCTGCTGTCTCAAGCACAAACCCTCCCGCTCCAGTTCTGCCCACCACCCCACGCATCACCGCGCTCACCTCTGGGATTGCAACCACCCCTCATGAACCCACAGCACTAATGGCCACATCCAGCAGTGCCTGGGCCACTCCTCCAGATGTAACTGCATCTCCTGGGGTCCCATCAGTGGTCCCGCCCTTCAGCACCACTGAGCCCTCAAACTGCAGCAGAGTGAATGTGACAGCATGTGCTCCTTGCTCCCCAGGGACCATTCCCAGCAATGGTAAGAGCCAATGCTCACCCAAGCTCTCCTATGCTAGGTGGCAAAGGGAGTGACCAAGGGAGGCAAGACCCGCTTGTGGTGGATGCTCTAGGGTAACTGCAGAGGACAGGAGGTAATTTTCACCACGCTGTGTACAGGATGTGCCCTAGTGAGACCTTCTCCTCTTGCTCATGCTTTGCTCCTGCAGTCAGCCAAGGACTGGTTTCTGCATGGAGGGGGGGGGCGTGGATCTGCTGTGTGCCACCACTGCAAGTCTCACACAATTGTTCTGTACAGTTCAGATTTGTTTTGTGGAGCACAGACTGCCAGAGCTCATGTCTGGTGGGAATGCTGCATTGCCTGTGTGCAAAGGAAAGCTGTTTCTGCTTAAGGCAGATCCTCTGCTTTGGGGTTTTCTGCTTCCCACAGATGTAAATTTATCAGAAATCAAAGGAGTGCATTTATTTTAACTTTTGTGTGGTGGGAAGAAGGAAAACCCTCCTCTTTCCTCAAATTGGAAGAGGAAAGAGCAGTCTTGGTAATTACCAGAAGTTCGCGTTGATAGAATTGGGATCATAGATTGCCTTACAGCTGTTCTCCTGTCTAATGGCACACAGCAGCATCACTAGCATTAATGTGATTTTCTACCCCCAAGAACTGTCTTGCTGGGGGAGCTGGATCCAAACACCTGTGCCCATTGCTTTAAGCCAAGGGGATGGATGAGGGGTTGAAGTTAAGCCTCACAGTGCTGATCCTGCTCTCTGTCTCTATTCAGACACCTGGAGCTGCTCGTGCTGCACAGAGGGCTCATGCGTGGACCCTGGTGCCTGTGCTCCTTGCCCGGTGGGGCACTACCAGCCTGCGAGGGGAGAGCAGCAGTGCCTGCCGTGTCCAAAGGGACGTTACACCAAGTAGGTGATGGCCTCTGCTGGGTCTGGACATGGTTGTGTTCTCTTTCGCAATGCTTTCCCATTTTGTCAGCCCTTGGAGCCTCCAGGTGCCTCAAATCCCTGAGGTGTCAGCCATGCCTGAGGCCTGTCCCTGCGCCAGGATGGGCGCCAGCCTCGGTCTAACCCAGCTTGTGGCCTTGGTGCCTCAGGGCATGGGTTGCCTGCAGGCCAGGCTTCAGTGCCACACCTTTGAAAACATCATGGAATCACAGAACGGCTGAGGTTGGCGGGGGCTTCAAAGCCCACCCAGTTCCAACCCCGTGCCGTGGGCTGATTGCCCCCCACCAGATCAGGCTGCCCAGGGCCCCATCAAACCCAGCCGTGACCAAATCAGGATCTGTCCCAGGGCACTGCAGAAATGCTTCTGCTGGGACAGTGGAGAGCGTGACATGGAGCTAGAGGCAGCTGGAAGGAGGAGAGAGGCAACAGAGAGGAGCCACGGCAGCTGCCCAGGGCTCCATCAGAAGTGCTTCACATTTCTGTGATATTTGGAGAACCCAGAGTCCCTGGGCTGCGAGCAGCTCTGTGGCTGATGCAGTCTTGTGTTGGTTTGTTTTAAGCTAAGTATTTGCTTCTATTCCCGTTGTCTTCTTATTTTTTTCCCTCCACAAATCTTGCTCAGCCCCGGGGTTTCCAAAGGAATAAAGAGCATGTCTTTGTTTTCCTCCAAAGGCTGGCCGCTAACAGATTTTTAAACCCACATGCTTTTGGTTGGGGATTTGGCTCTGTTGGTGATGAATGCACCAGATTTCCTCCTCCGCTGCCTTCCTTGATGTCCTCCCTCTCCTCCCAGAGGCCTGACATGGCACATCCCTATTCCCACAGTCCCTGTTATTTCAGGTCAGGACTCCTTCACAGCAGTGCCTGTGGCTCAGTTCCCTTTCCATACAATCACAGAACTGTAGAGGGTGGGAACTCTGGAGATCATCTAGCCCAACCCTCTGCTAAATCAGGTTCCCTACAATAGATTGAGCAGGAAAGTGTCCAGGAAGATCTTGAATATCTCCAGAGAAGGAGATTCCACAATCCCTCCGGGCAGCCTGTTCCCTATTTCTAGACTTGCTAGTGAAACAGAGCTGTGCTCCGCTGTCTCGAGCACAGAGAAGCCTCAGTAAGATAAAACCATGCTAACCTCTGCTTGATTCCCCTAGCACTACCAGCAGCACCGTGTGCTCACCCTGCCCAGCTGGCCACTATGCCAACGAGTCGGGGGCCGCAGCCTGCAGCGCGTGCCAGAAAGGTAGGGCTGTTTGTATGCAACCCCATGCGCTCCCATCACACGCTGCACAGGCTTTTACCCATGGCCAGATGCAATTACTGGGTTACTTAAAAGCACCGATGAGTAAACAGGTTATTTTGTACAGGCCAAAAATAGAACAGCATCTCTCTTCCCACAGTTACGGATGTTCTTATTAAAAATGAAAGACCAGGTCTCACATGCAGTCACGCTCCTGTTTGCAGCAAGCTGATACCATAGGCAGTACTAAATAGCACATGCAATGCAACAGCTACTCTGGATGCCAATTAAGAGCTCTTTACACATGCACAAGTTGTCCTTTGAAAATCTGTGCACAAAACTGCTCGTCTCACACCCAAAACTTGGCTATCATTTGCTACGTTTGGGAGGAAAAACGTAAATAAGCAGCAGTTGGAGGCTGTCATGGGTGACAGTGTGTGGCACCTCACTGCCTTAACTCAGTGGATTTTTACATTACCACAGAGAAGTCTATGAGCAAGGCCCCTAGATCATGCAATTATGAAAGTTAATAAGCTGCTTTTCTCTTGCGAGGTGAGGGAGGGGGTTTTGCTTCCCTCCTGCTCAGCTGTAGCTCATGGCACATGTTTTTATGCCTCCTGCCCACACTGCGGGGAGTGCGAGCCCATTTGTTTGCCTGCAGAACAGGAACAACTAACAGCGTGGGGACAGGGATGGCGGAGGAAAGATCCTGAGAACTTTCTCCTTTTTCCTCCAGGTTATTTTAGCTCACAGCAAAATGCAGCTTTTTGTCTGCCTTGCCTGCCTGGATCGTTCTGCAAGTAAGAAATCCTCGTGTGACCTTAGCTGGGGTGGGGCAGCACATCTGGTAGCAGCCACTGAGCAACAGCAGTGGCCAGAGGGCTCTGCGGGCTGTAGGGATGGTGGTACTGAGATTTGGATGAGATTCTACAAAAGGAGGAGGATTCTGCCAGCAGTGCTGCAGCAAAGTGAAGGACAACTGTTGGCTCGTGTGCTTTGGGGTCAATTCTATCCCAACCCCCGCCTCAGCTAGGCTGGGGGCTGGCGGAGATGGAGGCACTTTGACTCAGCTGTCCCCTGGTGGAGGAAGAGGGCACCTGGGAGAGGTGAACTTCGCAGCCAAAGTTCAGTTTAATTGCTATAAAAGCAGTTCTGGGGCTTTCACAGCTCAGCATCTACTGAGCAGTTCCAGTCAAGTGTGCTGGGGAACGGCCCCGGCTGGGAGATCGAGTTCCTACAAGTTTCATGCAAATAAGAGACCAAGGAAAGGATAGAAATGCCGTCAGATTCCCAACCCTAATTATACATACGGAGAAACTACACTGCAGATAGACACCACAGATGCCTACAACATGGTAAAAGTTGGTAGACAGTGGAGCATTCAGCCTTGGGCTGTGTGTGCATAAAGAAGCAGGCGGTGGGTTGGGTTGGGTTGGGCTGTCTCAGTGCTGGGCTCATGATGCTCTCATTGTTCTCCCTCCCAGCACCACCAGCTGTACGCTGTGTCTGGCCTGTCCTGCTGGGCATGAGGCTCCACGTGAGGCTGCTGAGGGGTGTACGCTGTGCCGAGCAGGTGGGTTGTGTGACAGGTTGTGATTTTGGGCACTGAGCAACCTCGGTGCACTGCACGGTTTAGAGTGATGATAGTGTGTGACCTCAGCACCAGAATGGAGGGATTTCTTCCCAAAATTTGGTCCTTTAACCCAGAGGATTTTGGTCCCTACCACCACGAGTGGCCCAGCTGACAGCAGCTGAGCAAACCATTGCTGCCTAAGCAATGGAAAAGTGCTGGTGGCTGTCCCAGTGTGTCAGGACATGTGGTGCCAAGCCCTCCTCCAGCGTGAGTACTGCTGGGCTGCACTGGAGCAATGCAGCCAGATGTACTTCATGCAAACCAGCATTAATGTCTTCGAGACCATGACTTACCTGACCTGTCATTCTCACAAAGCTTAGGAAACAGCCTTGTGTTATACTGCACTCAGCTGGGAAAGGTTCTTGAACCTGGAATTAGAGGGGATGAAACACTGCTGACCTCTGGCTCCCAACTTCCCTCTGCTTTAAAGCTGCCAGCTCAGCACTAACCCAGCTCCCACCATACTCCCACTTTGTTTTCAGATTTGAAACCAGGTATTGGTCAGATTCCTTCCCTATGCTTTTGTTCTTTCCTTCCTGCCCCTTTGCCACCCAGCTACTACCAAAGTTCAGGCTCAGCTTTTGTCATGCACATGAAGTATTTCATGCATTTTCTCCTTGTGGCTTTGAAAGCAGACTCATCCATATGCAATTGCAAAGGCCCCTGGGTCCAGTCCCAGATGCTAATGCGCTCTTTTGCTATTTAGGTACGTTCAAAGGTCTAGGTGATGATGCCTGCAAGCCCTGTGAGCCAGGGGAATACCAACTGCAGCGGGGCCAGGAGAGCTGTGACCTGTGCCCAGAGAACCACTACTGCCCCGTGAGTCTGCTCTGGCTGCTTTGGCAGCTGGGATTAACACTTTTAATTAAAGCCAATTTTAGCTTAGCTTGTTTCCTTTTCTTAAATACAGACAGAGCCCTTGTAGAGCAGTGGGGTTGCAATTAGAGCACCAGGAGACTGGCTTTGTTCCACCCTTGGCATCAGGGCATGGTTAGGGGATGAGGTATCCATTAATGAGCTACAGAAGTGTTTAAAACACAAGACCTGAATTCAATGATAGCAGGTTCATTTACCGGTCCTTGGATATTGCAGGTCTTCAGGTGGCTGGCTGCTAGTTCTACCTCTGGCCTCAGTTTGTTATTTCTAATATCTATTCTGAGACAGCAAGGCAGTGGGTACTTTGTAAAGTGGGTTTCACAGCATGCCCAAAACTCAAGAAGGCATCATAGAATCGTTTGAGTTGGAAGGGACCCATAAAGGCCATCTAGTCCAACTCCTCCGCAGTGAACAGGAACACCTACAGCTCCATCAGGTGCTCAGATCCCTTCCAGCCTGACCTCGAGTGTCTCCAAGGATGGGGCTCCACCACTTCTCTGGGTAACCTGTGCCAGTGCCTCACTGGAACATGCTACACACATGCTATATATGTAGTACGGAGGCGACACTTACCCTCCTGCCTCCTTCTCTGCTGTTTGGCACTGAGGACTTTACCTTTCCTCTTGGTTAGAGCCCAGATGTGAATCCGATCAAGTGCCCTCCCGATGCCTTCTGCCCTGTGGGCAGCACCGCGCCCCAGTACTGCATGGAGGTCTTCCTGTACAAGGTGGGCAGCTCCTGCCAGCTGACGCCACTGGTGATCGTCCTCCTGGCCCTCTTCTCAGCAGGTGAGCATTGCTCTTCTTTGCTTACGTCTCCGCACAGTGCACATTGCGTTTCCTTAAATTTGGATTTCTACTAAGTCTTTCTGGTTGCTCATCCCTTGAGTAGAAAGGGAGTAGAAAGCTGGCGTCCCTTCCTTGTTTCTAGCAAAAGAGGCTGCAGAGCCATAAGCTATCCTTGTGCCCATTCTTCTTTGAGGCTTCCCCCATCCTGACAGCACAGTGACATACAGCGTTGAAATATGAAGACTGAAGTCAGGCTGCAATAATACGGTTAACAGGCTAAAGGTGGTTTAATTCACAAATTGCCTTTTAAAACGTGCCTCCTCCACATCACACAACTCGTCATTTTTGTGCACTACTTTCTATGCAAATGATAGTCATTTCCACATTTGCAGGTGGGGATATCAGTGAATATTAAATAGGGATATTATACTAGTAAGATAATAGGTATCTGGTTGTTGTTCGTCCTTGGGAAGCAGCTGTGTGTACAGGGTCCAAAAGAGGTGTATCTTTGCCCAGAAGAAAGAAAATGGACAATTATTTCCCATCATGTACGAGACTTCAGCCTTCCTGAAAGCATTCCCCCTGCCCTCAGTTAATACTTCTCCAGCTCAAAATGAGCCATTCGTGCAGTGATGGGGGAGCAGGCACTGGGCATGGGAAATGCAGACACCTGCAACCTGCAGTAATTAGCTCATTAGTGGATATGGCAGGAAGCCAACAGGTGGGTGAGCCCTCAGCAAGGAAGCTACACCAGGAACACTAATCCCAAAACAACAAATTGGCATTCATAGTTCTCACAAAGGAAAAAGTAAGAATTGTGTAGTTTTAGGTCCAAGTTTGGGAGGAAGTTGGATCAGAGGTTATGATGCAAAGAGCAGCTCTTACTGTTAGGGATTGTAAAAAGAGCAAAAGAGCAAGCTGGAATAGGGGTGTTCAAGCTGAGACTGATCACTACACAGGCACATAAAAAGAACTGCAATGTTAAGTGCCACTTGTGCAAACAGCTCTCCTGACAGGAGGCTTTCATCTCCTCCTGGTTTCCTAAGGCATGAAAGCCACATGCCCACGAGTTTCTGTTTTAAGCTTAACAGCTTTGTGCCCCCAAATGCTCATCCTCCGGTCCAGCTCACTGCTGTTAGAAGGCAGAGGGAAGAGCAACCAGATCTTGATCCTCATAGCAAACAAGGAGCAAAGCTTCTTCAACAACAAAACAGCATTAGTAGCTCTTATCAAAGTCCTGTCTTAGCACCTGAGGACCCCACAGACATAAACAAGGACTAAATGCACTGCTGTGCTGGGCAGGTGCCAGAGGGACCAGACAGGGCCCCGTTCCTGGGGATGTCCAGGGGATGTAATCACAACCAGGGATCATGCAGAAGCTCCTCCAGCTCAGGTGCCCAGGTTCCACTGTGTCAGGCCACAGTCCAAAAATCTGCCAGGAAAGATGCCAGCTAAAGCAAGTATTAATTAGAAAAAAGTAGTTTTAAGTGAAGCACATGAAGGGGTCATCCATGCAGAACAATGGCCAGTTAATCAGCGTTTCTGATAAACAAGTCTGAGAGTTACAGAACAATGTTCCTCAGTGAAGCCCTGGGTGGCAAAATTTGCTAAGAGGGGCAAAAGAAGCAGCCCACACAGGAACCAGCCAGCATTTCATGGCTGGGTAACAGCTTAATTGTTTGCTGTGAGGTTGTCTACTCACGCAATCCAAATTTGGATGCATTTGTCTGGACATATTGCATCACAGTGACAGATTCACGCTCTTCTGTTTAGATCAATTTTCCCTGATTATGCTTCTGCCAGAAACAGACAAACAGAAATGTCACAGTACTTGATATTTTGCAATTATTTCCATGTCTATGCACAGCCTAAAAGAAATTTTTTCTGACAGTCCTGATCCCAGTCTAGACTCAGAGTTGATCTAGGTCAGTTACTTCTTGAGTTTCATTATAAGCACCATACAGAGCAAAAGCATTTCTCAGCGTGGCCTTTCAGTGGGGTGGGACAAGTGCAATGAATCTGCATTGATAAGATGCCAGGTGGGAAATGAGAGTTCCATGGAACAGAGAGCAAACAGGAGCAGAAAAGCAAGTGACTGAGTTATTTCGTTAAAACCCACTGCTGTTCTCCACATCTTTCAGGATAAAGCTGAAATGCCAAAGCTGAGTTGTTACAGTTAGCCAGTTAGTATTTCCTGTGCTCAAGCCAAAGGAGAAGAAAACTCTTTGTGTAGAATCATAGACTTGAGTTGGAAGGGACCTTTAAAGGTCATCTGGTCCAACTCCACTGCAATGAACAGGGACACATACAGCTCCATCGGGTGCCATCCCTTGGGTGCCTCCAGGGATGTGGCACCCACCGCCTCTGGACAACCTGTGCCAATGCATCACCACCCTTATTCTAAAAACATTTTCCTTCTAAATTAACCAGAAGATAACACAGCAGTCAGAAAGCACTAGAACAAACACTTGATGCTTTACCTTCCTCTTTGAATGTTAGCTATCATTGTTTACATTCCTTACAGGTGCAATTCTTATAATCTTTGTACTAATTCTGAGAAGAAGGCAAGAATATAGCACAAACTCTTTGAAGTCCCTGTTGCTACCACGAGGATCAGAGCGGCACACAACGTATGGAGTGATGGAGCACACAGAGCCAGTGTATGCTGGCTGGTAGTGGGGGAAATACTTCCTGCAAGCACTGTGTTCCCTTTTCTGCAGGGTAATGTACATGTGTGCATATGTGAAAAATGTTTGACCATCACCAACCTATTTCTGTATAGCTAAAATAACTACAGAGAAATGAAATGCAAATCATTTTTCAGCTGTGACTTTTTGTGCTAACCAACCTAGCTGGATGCTGTTCTACGTGAAATGGACTGAACAGCAGAAGGTTCCCCTTTAATTCCTAGCTCCACTCGCAATAAATATTTTTTTTCCTTTCCTTAAGAAATTTCAGCAGTCAGCTCAACAGCTGGAGCAAAGAGCAGCTGCTGCAGATACAGTGGTTCCCACAACACAACTGTTTCTACCTGAGCAGGAACTAACACAAATATTCTTCCTTTAAGGAATATGCACATTTACTTATTTATTTGCCATTCTCAAAACTTTACCTATACTTGAAATTGAAGGTCAAATGAAAAAAACGAATCCCTAACTTTTCCCTTCCTCTCAACTGTGGGAAAACATGTGCAGCTGAACTTAAGGTTGATTCCTGGACAAATGTGTCCCTTCTGCTTCCTGCTGCGTTCTCTAATGCAGTGCTTCATATTACTCCACGGAGCTACAGAAGCAACACCTTCCTCCTGCTTCTCCAGTGAAATTCATTCACATACTAGGCAGGCTGCAAAGCTCTGCTCAGATCATCCAGCTGTGACACTTCCACAGCTCTGTGCTTCATCAGCTCTGAGAGCCCTGGTAAAAATAGTACTTACTATTATGAGAGCTGTGCTTTCAAGTGAGTGTGCACAGAGGTGGAAGCAGGTGTTACTTCTCATGGAGTCCTTTCCCTGAGCTAAAGCAGCAGCAGCCAGCTGAAGGAACCCAGCTGGTAGGGGTTAAGTGGCTGCTGCCCTCCACTGCTCATTCTTCTCATCCCCGGAGAGGTTATTGTGCTTTTCAAGAAAAAGGAAATAAACAACAACCAAAAAAAGCAGTTCTCTGATCTGTTTCAGATCTGTCAGATGAGTAAATGGACAGGAAGAGAGGTGTGTTATCCCCTGTGGTAAGCAATAATGCAGCTGGTAACCCTGCCACCTGCATCAGCAGTAGTATGGACCAGTCACACATCAAGCTCAACCCCATCCCAAGACCCTTTCTGCCCTCAAGTCTCCATTTTCCTCCTGAAAGCTGGTTACCTCCTGTCCTCATGCTTTGTTCTTTTCTTCCCACCTTCTCCTCACTCCCAGTTACTTGTTTGAAATGCGCTGGCTCTCAGAATCCCCCGCTCTAAGAAGAAATGGGTCCTTTGCATCAGTGACCGCCTGGGGACAGGACAGGGCCCTCTCCTTGTGGCTTGTGTGGCTGCAGGAAATGATGCCCAACACCCTCTTCTGTTCTTCAGTCCTGAGAGCTGAGGGATAGGGTGTGTACGGCCCCTCTGCTGGGCTGTCCATAGCATGCAGGCACTAAGTTTCTCAGTGGGCGCAGTCAGGGCTTTCCGCAGGAGCAGCAAAAGGATGGAGTCCTGATAACAGCACCAGGTTATCTCAGCAGAACACTAAACCATCAGTGCCAAAGCATATTTCTGATTTGCTCTTAAAGAAGCACAGCTGCAGTCAGGCACAGAGATTCCACCCATGAAGGAAACCGGCGCTAACCTAAAACCTGGCTGAGAAAGAAAAATGTGGTTGAATTAAAACCTGACCAAACAGGAACAACAGCAGTGACAGCTGAACGGAGCTTGCAGGACTGCATGATTGCAGCTCAAAGTACTTGAAGTCTGTGAAATTCTGACTAACAGAAAACAGCACTGTAACAGGAGAAACTGACTGCAAAAAATGTCAATTTTTTATGGTAAGCTACACTGTGAAAACAAGCCAAAATACAATCATTATCACCTCCACGTGAGCCTTAAGTATTAATTCCAGCAAGTCTCTTAGGAAATCGCAGAGTGCAAGTTTTCACTATGAAAACATCCAGTTCTTTCACTTCCAAACCATGCTCAAAACAGTGTGCATTTGACTAAAAAATAAATTATGGAGAAAAAAAAAAAAAACTGCAAAAATATCTATATAGATCTGTTTAAAAAAAAAAAAAAAGAATTAGCAACTTCTTAAATAACTAGGAATAAATTTTAATAAGACACTGAAGTTTCTGAAAGAGTCAGACATGGAATGTGATTCAACACTGTGGAAAAATTGCATTAATCTTTCAAGGTATTTTGCTTTTCAAAGTAAATTCAAATAAAAGAGCCCCTAAAAACTGACCGTAAACATGAAGCTATAGAACAAAACAGACAATTTGATTATTTTTCCTAGATCGTAAGCAAATTCTTCTAACATATTCAATTGAAAATGGTTTCTAGGCTTGCTCACGTGATAAAGGAACAACAAATTCTGAATTTACCTATCATGCACCAGCTTTGACGAGTTTGCTGGAAAAGGAAATACGTGCTTCTACTACTATGGGCAAGACGCTAAGTACATAATTTAATGTCACATAACATGCCATACTTAGATGCTATTTTGTTGAATTTATAACAGAAAATCTTTAAGTTGTTGATGCTAAGAAGTACTGAGCTGCATCATGAGAAAGCTCAATTTTTCCAAGGTTGTTTTCCCTTGTATTTGAATAGCGGGAGAAGGAATTTGGAAAAAAACTATTTTGTTGTCTTTTTAAAACAATACTTCAGTCTCTTCCCAGTGCCATAGAGTAAGGTAGTGAAGTCTTCATTAAAAAGCACTTTTTCTGAATTGGAAGCAAAACTTCTACCAGGTCAGTTCTGATGACTGAGGTGAGGCTCATGGGGTTGGTACATGTATAAGGAAGCACAGGGTCCACACTTCTTCTTTTAATGATCAATCTCCAAAACATGTAATCAACATAAGAAACAATTCCCTAACAATTCAAAAACAAACTTCTGGTTTGCAGCCTTTTTGTCTGTCTTGCAAGCTTCCATTGACCAAGCAGCTTAGTACCAAAGAGCAGAGAAGAGGTAGAAGGAAGCTAAGATCTGTTTGTGTCAATTTATGTTATGAAAAGAGCTCTGAGAGGAATTTCTTTGAACACTGAAGTCTTTATTTACCCACAGACAGATACAAAAGGGGTGGCTGTCCTGCATCCTGCCCTACTAAATGTGTTTGTGGCCCCACCTAGGAGGAGGAAAGGGGGCTGTAGGCTCTACAACCGATCTGAAAACCGATGGTGCTTCTGCAGCAGTGACAATCAGTAACTATTGGAGCTGGTGGCTTCTAGGAGGGGGAATCTGCCTATTAGGACACTGGGAATAACTGTTCCAGGGTGCCAGACTCTATGTACGAAGAGAAAAAAACAATGAAACAACTACAAATTTAACAAATTATAAAAACAGTGGAATGTAAAGGTAAGATTTTATAATAACTTATTTAAAGGTATTCTTATAAAGTCTTCCTTACATGGTATAGTATTCAAACAAATAATGGTCCCAATGACATAAAATTCCTTCATTTTGTTTCAAAGTGATGAGGATAATCTTTCTACTTTACTACCTGATCTCACTTTCCTGAAGACGCGATAGAAATGTACATAACACATTTTTTTGGTTTTCATTTTAGGCACAGGCCTATGCTTCAGTCCTGGTATAACAAATATCTATAGAAGAGGGTAAATTTCCCTCCAACTCAACTAAGAAATCTTCATTGTTTCCTTGAGTGCAAGGCTTGGCATACCAGTTTAAAGACACAAACATGAAACACTTTCCCCCCATTGTGAACTGAGCTGTTTTATCCATAATTACTATTATATAATTATTTTGGGGAAAAAAACCCAACACTTTCCAACAGTGTTTATAGAATGGATTAAAAGAAAAAAAACATCTGTTTGCTTACAAAAGAGAAATCAATGAGTTGAGGACAAGGGCAAGGCTACATTTAAAATCTGTTTCAGTTAAAAACTCCTAATAACACCAAAGTTTTAAGTGTTGGGAACAAGCGGGGATTTCAGTAATTCCAAAATCTAAATCTGTAATCAAATTCTGAAGAAAAAAACGTTTGGAAAGAAACTTACATTTTATGATATAGCAAGGCTTCAATTTCAAAATGGCTACACAGAGTTTCTGCACTATCAAAGGCAAACTAAGCTAGGACATGCACAAATTCTTCAATGAAGGCACACATTCTGTTTACACAGGCTGGATAACATGGCACAAGTCAAAACTTATAACACTGCCTAATCAGTCACACACCAATGACACGCACTGGGAAGAAACAGGTAAAGACATTTTTCTCTACCATTTTTTCCTAGTTCTACTATTATTTCCATTAAAACTAAATCTTGGGTATTTATCTCACTGCAAGAGGAGGAACCCCATGGGAGCAAAGAACTCAAAACAGCTTTGCTGACACAACGCAGTGGTCATTAGCTAGTCAAGAGCACAGCTCCTAAAAAAACTCAAGTATGATTTCAAGCAGTCTGCCAAGTCAAGTAGCCAGTTCTACATAAATTGTATAAAAAGGAATGAAGTCAGGCTAAACTTCATGTTAAAACTGTTCCTCATATGCTCTTTTTTTCAAAAATTGCCTTCACTTTTAATTAGTTGTTTGGATAAATTAGATTTAGCACTTGGGCAGCTAGTCAAGCTTCACCTTCTGTTCCATTGTCTCATTCATGGTTTTCTTTTTTGTTCCTCGTTGGGCATTTTTTGCATTGCCTTAAAGTTGCAATGCTCAGAATCCAAGAATTCCGAAGAAATGTCTGCCTCTGCATTGTTTGGCATTGAGAAAAGAAACATTTTTTCTTCAAACAGTAGGCTCGGTATATTTATTCTTATTAAAACAAAAAAAAAAATCCTAGGGCACTGGGCCTAGATTGCGAGACGATATCTGTTTAAATCCAGACCTGTACAGCTCTGCAAGATGAAATCAATTCTATTTTGCTGGAATGAAATACAGGAAAAAATAGTATAGAAAAAGGTCTCTTACAGTGCAAGATTTCCCATCTCTGGTACAGGGAGTGCCTTTCCCACCACGTACCATAAATTTTAGTGGGAAGATACTGAAAAATATGGTTTAAGAATTGTTGGAGAGTTATTTTATAAGAGCACAAACAAATTGCTTTGTGTGTGGTTATTGTCAGGATATGCACCTGGATCATGAATGGCATTCAAGCACTTGCTCAAAAACACACAAGGTAGGCAAATCTCATTGGGACCACAGACCAAGCCATTTCTCACTTAAAAGGACTCAAGAACTAATATCTTCTTTCAAGGATATACTATTTTAAACATCTGTTGATTGACAAATACTATCTCAAA
This sequence comes from Tragopan temminckii, assembly GCA_028571105.1. Taxonomy (NCBI): domain Eukaryota; kingdom Metazoa; phylum Chordata; class Aves; order Galliformes; family Phasianidae; genus Tragopan; species Tragopan temminckii. The sequence continues at coordinate 54,785,154 of JAOWBP010002392.1, forward strand.
ATCTATGTTTACGTCTACCTGCTTTGATATTAACCTACCTCCAACCTGAAAGAAAATTGGAGGGAACCTTATACATTCGTAACAATTCAAGTGTAACTGTAATGCTGAGTAATAAGTTTGGTTTGTCCTGAAATTTTCTGAACTATGTAGTTCGTTATCAGTGCAGAAGCAGCAGAAGACTGCTGTGGTTGGCTCAGTGGATTTATAAACAAAACAAAAACAAAATAAAACAAAACAAAAAATTCCCCCC
>JAOWBP010002392.1:54785460-54812874 GCA_028571105.1 Tragopan temminckii
GTAGTAAGCAAACAGAATATTTTGGTAATCTATGAAATACTGTATTGGTCCCAAAGGCCATCCAATCCCAATTTACTCTAGGAGTAATTGCTTAGTTGTCATTAGATGTCTGTGAGACAGGAGATGGCATTCTATAAATACTGCATGACCATGACCACAGCAGGGTGATGCTCATTCCTAAATTGGATCAAGCGAATGCTGACATGTGAAGTATGCTCTCTGCACTCCTTTCCTGCCCCTTTCTCCCATTACCCCTGCTCTGCTCCCTCTGACTGCATTTTACCATGACTTATGCCCCTTCATGCCTGAATATTTTTAGAGCTATCATCATGTTGAAGGCATGGTGATAATCATACATGTATAGACAAAACGTGTAAAACCACGTACATTGATAGCATGCCATGTTCTATGGACATTTATAACCTGCTTGGAAAGGCTCATTAAGGAAGTGACATATGCTACTAATAAGTAACTAATCTTGTTGCTAATAATACTAATCCTGTTTTATATTGTTTTTTTTTTTAATCTGGAGCAGGTGAGAACCACCCAGGGTTCGTGACCTGCATGGAGTTCCTGAAGTATTATGAAGTGTGTACTAAAAACATAAGCTGCAACAGGAATTAACTAAATATCCAAACAAATGCACACTTTGTATATATGTTACTTTTCCAAGACAGCAGTATGCACTCATTCAGTCATTTGGGCACCTTATTCTCAAACTTAGGAGCTGTGTATGCCTGTGAAAAGTTGGGCAGCTTTGCCTGGAAAGCATCCAACACGCTTTTTTTCATTGTGGCATTGGAGTATTTCTGGTTGAAGAACAACAACTGTCTAAGAACTGGAACATGTAGGACGGTTATCCAGATGAAATTACAAATAATGTTTTTAAGAGTATACTTACTTGAGTGTAACATTTACAGATGTGAAGTGTTACCCATAATTGGGATCCTAAGTGCTCTTTCCAATGGGGATAACCAAGACCCTCCTTGCTACAATCTTATTAATGTGCATGGGCACACATAGCATCCTTGACATAGGATACTAATTGCAAGGAGAACTTTATTTAACTTTACAAATATCCCACACTGTGATTTTGTGTCTTTTCCCCAGATTTCAGATTGCTCCACTTTCCTCCTAAAAGTCTCTCTGCTTTTTTTATTGTTTTGTTTTTATTGCTTTGGTTTTATTTTTCTTTTTGCTGTATTTTCTATCTGTTTTTGTGGCTTAGATATCTAGTTCTCTTCCTCATTCACCCACATATCGAAATGCCAAACTCTCTGCATTCACCTTCAGTCTGGAATTAAATTTCTGTGACTATAAAATTTAAAGTAACTAATGATTGGTGTCTTTGATTTTAGGGAGGGACTACTAAAAGGCTGGAACTCTTTGCTCACACCAAAAAGAGCTTAAATATGTCTACCACCTATCTTCAATGAACAACATATCCATCACCTACAATACTTCATCCAACCATCAATCAAACAATAGGTTATTGTAAACTTAACTAAACAACTCTTCTCACCGTGCTAGTGGTAAGATTCTTCTACTAGTTTTTTAAATTAGGTAAGATGAAGAAGTCAAAATAAGACAAAATATTCTTGGAAGTTAGAAAGAAGAAAAATACCAACAAACAAACACAAAAACAGAATGTCCTTGGGAGCACCTACTGTAAGTTGTATGTGTGTGATATGAGAGGAAGACTGAAAAAGAAGCGAGGTCACAATAGCTACTTGGCAGGTTGGAGAATTGTAAGTATATTATTTGTATGAACAGCTTTAGTCTCAGCACCACAACTGATATGCAGTGTGACTTGCAAGGAATAGATTGTGGCTTCTACACTGACAGACTCCAAGCAAAGGCCGTCTAGTACACATGGTGCACAAAGCAGTAGCTCAGGGGCAGGAGGGACATGGCTGGGAACATCACAGGTTGGAACTCCTGGATAACCCCATTTAAGTTTCTTTACTCAAAAATATTTCATCTAATCCAGAAAATTTACTGTTAGACATCATCCTGACAGTCAAACAAGAACTGACCACAGAATTAATTTTAGTAATGGCTTAGATACAAATCGTCTTACTTAATTGGATTTATTGTGTACGGACAATATGAAGTTCACATTTTTATTATTATATATACAGTTTCTTAGAAAAATGTTTTACAGACTGAAAGAGCCACCATCCGAATCACTTGGAAAGAAATGTGAAAATATAATCTTTGGATCAGATTTAAGTTATTTCTTAAAATAGCCAAAAACCCATTATCAGTCAAGGAAGGCTCAAAACTCCTGAGAATCCTGCTTAGAAATAAAATCAGACAGTCCATTTGTGTTTGAATAAACACACTGAATAGTGACAACAGAAACAAAAATAAAAAATCCGTTAGAAATGACAACAAATGATCAAAAAAAAAAAAAAAATCAGCACAGCATACACAGCATACAGTGAAACGGAAGAAAACTAACCTGGGTAGCATAGATAATCTCAGAATTAATAATCATAATTAACCAAGTCAACTTCCAGCAAGACTCCACAGGGATTGTCCCCATGCTATTTTGTGTTTCTATCAATGGTTAAAGAGTTAAAAAAACAACTCTTCACAAAGTTATTATGAGATACAGAGTGTGAAGAGCAGGTAAACATTAGTAAGACATAACAGCAATGTTTAGTAAACTCGACTGTATCAATAGATGAACCTAGATAGATAAAATACCAAATACGAATACTATGCTTAGAGTAAGTCTGTAAGTATGTTCTTACAGGCCAGGATACAATTCCCTGGAAAACTGACTTAGAAAAGCAGTAGCAAGCAGTAGTAGATATTTCGCTGGCTGTGGCCTATCAAGATTATGGAAAAGGTAAATAGGACATTCTGGATGTTGGTTGCTTTGGGTTCTTCATGTTTGGGGTTCAGAAATCAAGAAAGCGTCAAGAAATTTTGGCAGGAAGAGTTGACTCTAAGGTATGGCTGAAGATAAAGATTTCTTGGAGAAATGTCCACCAAAGAAAATATTAATGTTTATACGGAAAAAATGGAAGGTGACAGAACTGTTCAATCATTTTCTAGCTGAAGTCTGACACCAAAGGAACTTGATGTCATTGACAAAGGCATAGGAGTCCAACCACTGGGATTTTTCATTCCTTCTTCTCTTTAAAGGCTTTAATTCACAACTAAGATTCTTTTTAAGGAAGCAGTCATGTTGGAACAGGACTACCAGAAGGCTCACATTCTGTCCTTGGGGAGGTACTGAACTAAAAGACTAGGTTCATGACATTCTAGGTATACCACCCACAAATATGGAGTCCGAATTATGATCTAATGCATCTTTTTATGCCTTTGGATTGGAAACACTTTTAATAATTCCTTCAAATATTTTATGTAAGGAAATGTCTGAAAAGGCAAATTATTTGTAAGAAGTTGTTAATTATTTTTCTGTGATTAGTCTGAATCTCTGTTCCATTCTCATTGGTTTCACTGAGGTTTGAGACATAACGTGATCTTGCTCCATCAAGTCACTTGCCCAGGTTTAAATCAGACTGCACTGCACCGAGTGTCTGGTTGCACTTTGTGTCACGTCTGCATTCCGTTCGAAGGGGCCTGCAAGAATAATTCTAAGGACATCTGCTAGCAGCACAGTCTCACAGGAATGCCCACAAGTAGTTGTAAAATGGCCACTCTCAATTTTGAAAATCTTCCGCTTTGTCTTTGAGATAGAGGATTTTCTTTACAGTTCATCAGGGTTGGCTCCACTGAGTCCATCTTTGCCAGCTTTGGCATGCCGTTCATGATGTAATCTTCAGAAGAAGATAGTCCATCTCTTCTAGTCAAGATGTCCAATTCGCATCTCATTCATTCATTTCCCACTTGTGCTGCCAGGTGTTGTCAGGCCTCATGCTATCTCTGATCTCCTGCAGAGAATATTTAAGTATTCAGAATTCACCACTAAAGGGGTTTGTCCGCCTTTCACAGACTCCTCCTCAGTTTTACCAACCAAAAACACTATCGGCCCAGTTTCTGGAAAAGGGTCTTGAAATGCACACAAAAAGCTTCATTTTCCTCACGATTTGAAGACGTTTTGAAATCAGCCTATTTCAGATTGCAGTCAAAATATTTGGTGATCTAAAAAAAGATAATTACCTCTCCCTACAAACCTTGCCTCAAAATAACTTCTTTATTGACAGCTCTTTAGTGCCCCCTCATGATGATTTGTGTTTGACAGCAGGAGCAAGAACATGAAACATCACTGCTCTGAGTGAACCAAAAGCTCAGGTGCAAACTTTTGCACTTCTGTACTGCAGGTGACTCTTTTGAAGTAGACAAACACATCTTAAAATAACAGACTTACCAGTCACCTTCAACCTTGTTAGAGCACAAAGGGGACCAGACAGCAAGGCATGTAGGGTACTAACATGTTCGATTTGTCAAATCCAAATAAAAGGAGACACTCTTTAATTATTCTCTGTTCTTAGTATTATTTCCATTGCCTCAAGCTTGTCTAGCTTTCTGCAAGAGGCTTAGAAAAATAGGAGTGACTTCCTAAGCCTATGCACACTGATAACAATACTTCTCTTGACTTCAGTAACTTTAAGATTTTGTCAAAACTTAAACAAGAAGAAAAGTATGTTCTTAATTGCATACAAAGAGTAGGAAATGAAGGGGAAAGCCAGTGACAGGAATTGGCCTGGCTTTGGTCAGTTTGGACATATGCACGTGCAAATGTACCAGTGTGTGTGTTTGTGTGCTAGGCAAAACACACTCAAATCCCTTGAACTTTTGTAATTTATGAGTGTTGTGAGAAGTCAGCCAGTGAGTAGTGGTTAGCAGAGCTCTCTGAAGATTTTCAGACAAAGGAAAAAGAAACCTACAAATATTAAGCTGCTTTTTTGTCCAGTCTCTGGTCCAGCTGGTGCAACTGAGAGTGGTCCTCGTGGGTCTACTTCAAAATACTTATCAGAATGATTTTATACATAGAAACCATCCCTGCTTTGCCTTGTCTTTGTTCCTTCACTCCTGGTGTCGGTTCCACCTACCAAGCTAATGTGAGCTTCCCAGTACAGGGCTTCCCATTGACTGAAAAATTGTTTGAACATTTTCAGCACTGTTAATGCTCTACAAAGGATTTCCTAATTATAGCCATTACTGCTACATCTTTAAAAATGGTTATTTTATTTCCAGTGGTACTGCTACAGCAAATTCCTTAAACAAGCAGCATCCCTCCAAGCATATTACTCTTCCTTAGAATTTTAGACTTGAAATTGGCCTAAAGAACTTGGTTGGTTCCAGCTTTCTTTTTTTTTTTTTTTCCAGTGAGAATATAAATTGATCTGTCAAACTCACAATCAAAGAACTTCTTGGAAATGGGCTAGTTTTTCCACAAAGGTGCAACTGTCTCTTCTGGTTGTTTAATGGACAAGGAAGCTGAGATGGCCTTCTCAGGAGCAGTTTTGAAAGAAGTTTAGCTGCTGAAATAATGCATTCATTATCATGGTAGAAGTAGCTGTGTGTTTCACACCTGACTCTTCTCCATCATTTTTTTAATTTGCCACTATCTAAGAATGAGGGGCAAATGGCACAGAGGGAATAATGCAGTCTGAATTGTAGGAGACCATAAGCAGCTGATAACATAAGCAGTACCTGAAAAGCATGTCGTGGCAGCATCTGCACTTTAACTTAAGATACTTTCATGAAATAGGTCTTTAAATACACAGCGTGGTGTGGGGAAAAGTCTTAGGAAACAGGAATTAGTGCTCTGAAAAATCCTAATCAAATATTTAAACCTGAGGCACAACACAAGATGATTTGATAATAAATGTTGAATAAGAAGACACGCATTTATGAGGTTTTCTAATCCTTCTAACTTGCGAATCATAGAATCATTAAGGTTGGAGAAGACCTCTGAAATCATCTAGTTCAAAACCAACCCATCCCCATCATGACCACTGACCATGTTTCTCACTGCCACATCTCCATGTTTCTTGAACACCTCCAGGGACAGCGACTCCACCACCTCCCTGTTCCAGTGCCTGACCACTCTTTCTGAAAAGAAATTTTTCTGTAAACAACATCTCCATGTATGCCTGGCTCTCAAGACGTTTCAGTTAGAAGAAATGCAGAAGCCTTTAGATGAAGGACCACTGTGCTGAGCTGCAGAGCTGATGTGGAATCATGCAATGTCTGGAAGATTACAATGAGCTTGAGAAAATGCAGTAGTAGCTATACTACAAACTCTTTCAAGAGAGGTGAGAGCTGAATCACAGTTTGAACCTGCCATCTCATAGGGCTATGCCATTTATTTATGAATCGCACATATGCCAACAGGACTGCAAGAAAAATGAAGTTTTAACAGAGCAGCAGTTCTGAGAAAGGGCTGTGAGATGTATTTATTCATAGAAAAGTGACAAAATTCATTTAAATCAGCTTCAGACACAAAGCAAGTAAAAAGAATTCAAAAACTGCTGTGCTGGTATTTTGCCTCTGCAGCATATGGGTCATATAAACCTGCAAGTAACAACTTAGCTGCACTGTTTTGCATAGGGTATTTAAAAACTCCACCAAGTAGCAAGCAGAGCACACACCAGCTGTCTGAGCTTCATCACAGCCTTCAGCAGTGGTTAAAGAATAAACATCACATGGTTCTGTTGATCCTTTAAGTCCTTTTTAAAAATATTAAGTATTTTAAAATAAAATAAATTTTATTCTGCATGATATGGTAGGGGAAGGTTCATATTCATTCCTTGCCATGTCGCAACCAATCCTTTATTTTGCTTTCTCTCAGCCAATTTCTAGTCCGTGACAATATTCAGTCTCATACATTAGGGCTATTCTGTTTCTCAGATTGCCTCCTGTGAAGGACTTTGTCCTATGCCTCCTGAAAGTCCAAGAAAGTCACATCCACACTTCTGGCAATGTACTGAAAACTCGAGTAGATTAGAGACGCAATTTTCCTTCCATGAATCCAGACCAAGTCACCCCCATTCTGTCATGTTCATCCAGCTAAACTTCTGGTTTTGATTAGTTTCAACCATTGCAGCTGGCGTTAGAGAAGTGTTTGCTGGTCCCCTGGTCCTAGCATCAGCTCTTTCCAAAATGCGGATACGACATAATAAGAAGCAGCATATTTTTGTCAGCAACTCAGATCTTTTTTCTTGAATTCCTCCAGTTCTCTTGGGATATTTACCTTTCATTCCCAGCAGCTTGTGGCTCTTTAACTTGTTAAACACTTCGTGTTTTAACATCTCACTGTCTAAAATTTTAGCCTGTAAAAATACATTTGGGGCCAATATTTCCCATCATCCTCTGTAGCGGAGGCTGATATTAATAAATCCTTTAGCTTTGCTGTAAAGTTTTTCATGCAGCTAAAGACTACCTAGTCGCCTTGGCATTTTGGAGTCTCTCCTTCTCTCAGATGCCTCCTATGCCTGATGCCATGAACCACATCATCAGCTCTCTACTTCCACATTGCACATGTCTCTGTCTATATGCATCTGTCAGAATACATTTCCATTTTCTGACCTTTGGCAGAGAGACAGGCAGCTCTCCTGGTTCACAGATTGTGGCTGAAATACATACACCAAAAACACGCAGTGTGTTTGCTCAAAACTGGGATTCCTTAAAAACCTAAATATGGCCAGATTCCGCCACAAAATGAATAAAGAAATCATTCAGTTCCCCATTATGACTTCTTTGGGGTGTTTAGTTACCACAAAATGAAATTTCAGGCTCTCGATGGTCTCTTGCCAAGATGCCCTATCTGCAGAAGTGTGTTCTCTGGAGAGAATATTTCCTTCAGACCAGTAACATGGAGCCAGCAATTTCTTTCAACTGATTTTGTAATGAATGGTGCATTCTTCCTCAGGCTCGTATAAGTTACCACTGACACCAAAACACACCCAAAGGAAACAGCATGATGTGGGACTGAGTTAGCCTGATGCAGTGGCCAAGCCCTTCAGAAGAGCCAGAGCCTCACTACCCACTGATCCTTTACCACCAAGAACTCAAGATACTTTGCTAAATGCAAGTGGATGCAAACTCCCCTTGAAAGCTTGCAAATTGTCTCCCTTCTAGCTCCCCTTGTTATGGATTCACGTTTCCCTGCCAGAGTGATTATGTGGGTTCACATAAAGCCTGAGATAAAGTTATTTCTGTTGGTGAACCTAAGTGATGTGTTCCCAGACCAATGCAATTCTGTGCCACAGGATCTGTCAAGAAAGATTCACACCAACTGACCCTCTCCATGCTCAGGGGACACCTGGGTGACAAGCTGATTAATGAGCTGAAGGAACTCCTACAAGAACAAGCACAGGTAGATGGTTCTGAGTGGCACTTCCAGCTAAACATCAGGATGTGTGTCTGGTGCCGCCAACAAGCACTAATGTCAGTAGATGTTATGCAGAACTGAGGATGCAAAGCTTGGGTGTTCAATCAGAAGATCCCTAGCACTGAGGGTTTTAGGCAGAGCCTCCCTCAGGACTGGGAGAGTAGGCTTTCCAAGCTCATGAGTCTGTCTCACAGATAGCAATATATCTGCCCTATGAATGCCTTCAGAGCAACTCACAATGGCATGGCTCTCCCTGAGCTTTCACAGCTTCAGAGTCATGAACCATGCACAAAGGAGAGATTAGATAACATTGAATGACACTATTTACAAGGTCAAGTCTACACAAAGTTGGAAACAGAAGACCACAACAGATGTGGAGAAAATGTCACTGAGCGCAGACTGGGCCAAAGGCATTGTTCTGACCCAGCTCTGCATTTCTAATTGTTAAAATAATTATTGTCTCTTATTTGTATTTGTAACGTTGGGCCAACATGTCATTAAGTTCAACCTTTCCTTCAGGACATGTTAAACACTGATGAAGATACGCCTCCTTTCTCAGATGTGGCAGGAACCCTCCCTGGGAGACCATTAACTGCAGGCTGATGTCAGAAATACTGAGGCAGTGGTTGCCATATCCTTGCCTCACTGGCCTCAAAATCCCTCCTTGCAGAGGTGAACTGGTTATCCACAGTAGCAAGATGCCAATGCCCAGCCCATAGTGTCCAGGGCTGTACACTTGTCCACAATCTCTGGATTTTTGTCAGAAAAAAAAAAAAAAAAAAACAACAACAAAAAAAAACCTCCTGATTTAATCTTTTCAGTCATTTTCTGTCCCCATCCCATCTCCAGGAGATGGGGGATGTGAGACAACTGCAATTGCCATGTTGGTCACGAAGAGGACGGACCTACTGGGTCAGTCCCATGTCAGCCTGATATTGCTCCACTTCATTTTCTGAGCCTTCAAATCCCTTGTCTTCAGGCTTGTCAGTTGAGACAGCAGGTAGGAACAAGCGCAAATGTCTTTGTAAGAAAACACAGATCAGATTGAAATGTAATTGTTCAACAACTATGACTTGTCTCTCTCTTTTCCAGTGCCTGTAGTTGGATGTGATTCGTGACACACAGTTTAGATATAATCTATTACATTGATTTAGCATGTCAGCCTCATATTGATCCCACACTTAGGTCTTGTCATTTGTAGACAGTGCAGACTGTAAGCATCTCCGCCTATCTGAGGGCTGACATCTTAATCCTTCGTACACACCATCATCCTTGCCCAGTTGCACTCTTGTAATCGTTTTCCTGCCTTACATCCTGTCCCAAGATGAGATTGATTGAAAATGTGGTTCAGCTTATTTTCTGGTGTTCCAGGTTTTCTCTTCACCTGTCTTAAGCTCCTACATTGATCTCATCCTTCCTCTTTCCAGGAGAAAACCTGGAAGAACAGAAAACTATCTGAGCCACATCTTTGGCTAATCTCATTCTCATTGGGCTCACACAGGCTGTGCTGCAATTTGGCAAAACAGTTTTATTTCAGTGTCTGATTGCAGATGATTACAAAAGTAATGAGTACTAGGTAGGATGTGTTGTCACCTTGAAAAATTATCCTTGGAAATAATGCAGGCAGACTAGCCTTCCTCAGTGAGGATGTGCGCAGGTTTAGGAGCCCATTACATCAGACTGGAGCACAGCAGAGAGATTAGTAGAAAAGAGGACATTTGTGTGTGTACTTCATGGCATCAGAGCTAAATGAAATGAAAGAACATGTTGCTAACGTCATGTGGCATTAGAAAGATTATCTAAATCCAGTATAAGGAAGAGAACTTTTTTTTTTACTTTATTGTAACAGAAGTAAGAAATGTAACTAATTCTTTACATTTTGGGGGACCTTTCTGATTCATTGTTATATTCCAATTGACCTTTAAAATCTCTTTATTTCTCTAGCTGCTCTGGCTATTAAACTTTCCCTTTGCCTGACATGGTTTTGTTCAGCACAGTGGATCTTACAAAACTTGATTTAATTACATTTTGGAAGAAGACCCGATTGCAACCACAGAGCTGCCACCCTAATCAGCTCCCAGGCTGAGAGTATCACCTCCTACATCTGCACTGTTGCTCTACACAGGAAAAAAAAAAGCTGAGGCCCCACTCTGCTGAATGTAACAATGCACGGTCCCCTAGGTTGCTACAAGAATGATAAAGTGGTATTTTGATGTAATTAGCAGCTCAGAGCTGGCCCTCAAAGACTACAACATTCAAGCCCCCACGCCTAGAAAACGCACTGGAGAATAACAACACCAAAAAGAAAAGCATTTACAGATCATTGCCCTCCTTAACACTCCAACATGATTCTGGCCCATAAAGTGAGAGGGCACAATGGTCTTCCACACCACGAACACAAGAAATTTTACAGCAGATAGTGAATTGATGGCAGGAGTCAACAGCAGAGATAAGCTGAGATGCAATACTCAGACTCTTTCTTCTAAAGCAATTAGACAGCGTCAACACTAAAAAAATGCTGTGGTTCTCTGGAAAGAGGCCACCATGAAGACACAGAATATCCCAAGTTAGAAGGGACCCATAAGGGTCATTGTGGCCAACTCCTGGCTCCACACGGAACCACCCAAAAACCAGACCACACGTCTGAGAGCATTGTCCAGATGCTTCTTGAACTCTGGCAAGCATGGGGCCATGACCACTGCTCTAGGAAGCCTGTTCCAATGCCTGACCACTCTCTGATGCAGAACCTTTTCCTGATATACAACCCGAATTATTGTAGCTTCATGAGAGAACATGAGCTTGTATCTAGTGGAGAGTTAAATTCAGTTAAAAGGTCTTCTTGGATGTGGAGGAAGGTAATGCTGTTGAAGGAGACCTTCGGGCAGTTGGGGACAAAGCCAACCAGCAACAGCCTCTAATGTGAATTGGTGGCTGTGGACCCATTAGCTGCAGGCTCCCAGTCTTTCTCATACAGGGGACAGAAGCTTGATGGCACTGCAGGTGTCCTAATGAATGCACCTGCAGCTATCAGCCTTGTAATTTTAATGGAGGTGTCTTCTCTTCTCACAAAGCATACCTTTTGTTGATGAAAGAGCTGTTGATGCATATAAAAAACAGCGTGTTGGCTCCTAGCACAGGCCCTTACGTACTCTTTATTACCCTTGGATCTAGCTCAGCTTCAATCTACTCCACAACCTATACACAAAAGTACTTGCAAACACCACTGTGATTCAGATAGCAGAGGTTTAACTGCATTTTCTTGGTCTTTTACTCCCATGACAGAAAGCTGACACCCTTTCCAAAAGAAACAGTCTCCTGTTCTCCTTCCAGCACCTGCTGTTCAATGCTTTTTCTACCCAGTACAAAAAAGCATTTATTCTCAGGCCACTCCACACCCTCTCCTTGGAGTGATGCCCATCTAGCAGGGATATTTAGCAGGTGGCTCCTGCTTGCAGCTCCCAGCTCCAGCCTCCCATAGCCCTGCCCAGGTGAAACTGGCTCACATTCAAGGAATTTCAGTATTTTTCTTGAGGGAAATGAAATGTTTGTAACATAAACGAAGTGTTACTGAGATTGTAATTTGTAGAAAAGCATTTATTCAGCCACATTTTTGTCTATGAAGACACTAAGCATCTAGTAATTCAGACTCTGAACTTTTTTGGATTTTTTTTATAATAGAAACAGAAATATTTCCAAGGTATTGTGAAGCTAGGTATGTTTAAATCCTGCCCAAAAGGAAGACAAACATGAAATTTCAGCCTCTTACCTGAAAATTCATCATTCCAGCAGATCTGCCATCCCCTGTGTTCCTATTCACAACTTCTCTATAGACAACACAAAGATTTTCTCTCCCTCTGCTGTTAGGATTGATCACAGGTGACTTGCAGTCAATCCAACTACAAATTACTTCAAAAACAATGCCTGGCCTCTTTACCAGCTTTATTTTCAGCCTCCAGGCTGACCCCAATTTATTAGTGGCACAGGCAGGGGCTTAGCAACCCTTCAGAGCTTCATCAGCTTTAGGTCTACCCCAAACCAGGCTTCTATGAGCAACCTGCTTGTAACATCAATTCCTGTTTTGTTTTGTTTTTATTTCCTCTTCAGCAGGTACTACATCTCCTGCTTGGTCACTCCCTCACCCAATTTTAATAGGCATTGGGTGTAATAGTTTCAGCTGTTGTCTCCTGCAGGTACACATTCAGCTAACAGCCTTATCAGGTGCTGTGCAGCAGGGAGCAATGAAGCAAGCCTCCATGTCCTGCTGGGGGGTGTGCATGCTGGAGCTAGGCAGAATGCAAGGGGCTAGCAGGAGCACTGAGCTCTCAGACCTGCTGGAGCAGAAAGACCTTTTGTGCTTATGGGTGGGTGAAGTGCTGGTGAGTCTCCTCCAGAGAAAACAAGGTCAGCTCCCCCTTTTTTTAATGCTTGGCCTTCAGTGCAGTTGTCTGCAGATATATGCAGGGTTTTCTAAAGTGTAAACTGCAGATCTATTTAGGGCATTTGTACACCCCCTAGTTGCCTCAGATCAGGAGTGCAGTTATATGCTTCCAACCTGGGGCAACTGCTTTCCCACAGAACAAGTTACGGCCTTCTAATCCTGAGAAACTCTGCCCTAAGTGGTACAGGAGTCTTTAAAACCAGTGCTTGTGAAATAGAGGAGTAGGAAATCTCCGTGTATTTAGCAGCAGTGCAGAGCACACAGGACGTTATCTCCTTTGCCTTGGGAGCTTGAGTCATGGGCTGAGGTGGTCCCCAGGGCTGCAAGTAATAAATCTACTTTTCCCCCAAGGTAATGGCCCTTTTTAGGTTGTTTGAAGCTAAAAAGTGCTTAAGCATGGGTGCAAACCTTCATGTGATCCTAGACATTGAATCATAGAATAAGCCAAGTTGAAAGGGACTCATAAAGACCATCAAGACAGACAAGAAGAACACAGGTCTTGAGTTACACGTAGGTTTGGCAGCAACTAAAAGAGTAACACTAAGGTGTTGCTGACATTTGGAGAGTGTTTATGCTTTTCTGTGGTACATCTCATGCTACAAATGCTCCAGCTCTTTCTGCTTAAGAGAGACAATCCTGCTCAGTAGATGGCACGCATACACAGGCACACGAGTATGGTGATTCAGAAAGGCTAATAAGCAAATTATGAGCAAGCAGGAAGAAAGGCAAAGACATAAGTCTAATGGAAATCAATGGTTTCTGAAGCCAAAATAACCACAGTCCCACAATCAATAAAGAAAATAACAATGGCTAAAATCCCTTCCAGACTCTGTGGCAAAATAGGGCTCCAATTAGAAATGAAAAAACAGCATACGACAAAGAAGAAGAGGGGAAAGTAGATCAGAGCGGATCAAACGAACACAATGTTCTGAAGTGTAGAAAATTGGTAGTGCCTATTAAAAATATCAGGCAAAATAAAGACTATTTGAACAGATGCCAAGAGCAAAGACATTTGGGTTGGAAGGGACCCTTAGAGGCCATCTAGTCCAACTTCCCTGCAATGAACAGGGACATGCACACCTCAGCTGCTCAGGGCCCTGTCCAGTGTGACCTTGAGTGTCCCTGAGGATGGGGCATCCACTGCCTCTCTGAACAACATTTTTTGATGCCTCAACATCATTAAAGTAAAAAAATCTTTTTCCTTATACCCAGTATGAACCTCTCCTGTTTTAGTTTGAAACCATTTCCCTTGTCCTATCACAGCAGACCCTGCTGAAGAGTCTGTCCAGTTCTTAAGGCCCCCCTTTAGATACTGGAAGGACCTTCTACTAGACCATAGGAGAGAGATCTCATGACAAAGAAGTAGTAGATGTTATTAATAAATAATTTCAGTCCCAAATGCCACGTGCCAAGATAACCAAATGCCTCATAAGGCAGGAGGGACAGCTTGCAGACTCCATGGGAGCACTCAATTGTAAAACTCCAGATTTCCAGAGGGAACTGTGCTGCTGCCATGCCAAAACTTGCTGAAATGCCAGCTCACCTCCTCTCCCTTCATGCTGCAGCTTAGCTTAGGAGCCTTTCCATCCTCTGTCACAGCTACACACATGAACCCACATTGTGCTGAAGGCTCCCGTTTACTTTGGTGCCTGCAGAACTTGTACTTCTTCTTCCCACCTGGGCTAGTGCAGAGCAAGGCATTTTCCCACAGAGAAGTGACTTGTCTCCAATTGTCTTTTACATCTTCTACAAGGGGGACCCGGTCTCCTGTGAACATGGGCACGCTGAAGTCTTGATTCACTGCATTCTTACAGCACCGCATTTTCATGTGTTTTGTCTACCAACCCCATTAATGCAGGCAGGGACAATAACTGTAAGATGAAAATAGCACTGAGATGTCCACGTGCTGCCTTTGCTCTCAGCCCCTCTCAAAATTCTTTTGAGCACTGTCACAGAGTCTACACCTGCCAAAATATAGGTGGCTATTAAAGTTATTTATTTGGAGTATGGCTTTGTCTTCCCCTTTGCTCCCCAGGAAACAGCATTGCACTGAATGGGCCTGAACCAACTTCTCTCCATTATGTACTTTTAGTTTGACAGTGGGGTAGAGGCCTCAGTTGTTTTCCCTGCGTTAGTCCCACACTAACTGTACAGGTGCAGGAAAGAGGCACAGCAGAGAGATAGGCAACTTAAAAACCACAGCCCCAGGCAGGTGCTTTCAAAGCCTGCATAGTTCCTGCGGGAGGCACTGCCCACTAATGAGCTCTCAGGAGCAGCTCCCCGAAGATTCATAGACAGGTCCATGCCTGCAGACATCATCTCCACTGGGATGAAGTATATGGGCAGCTAGGTGTCCCACCACAAAATGAAGAGTGTCTCTATCAGCTCATCTGTGCAAATCTCCGAATTGTCATGACTGTGTCACCAAACAGTTTTTGAGAATCCCATTATGTTCAGTAAATCCAAGTGCAAGATCTTGCACCTGGGTCATAGCATTAGCACAAGCTGAGGGATGTAAGGATGGAGCACAGCCCTGCCAAAAAGGACCTGGGGTACAGGTGGATGGCATGCTGGACATGAGACAGCAGTGTGCCCTCGCAGCCCAGAAAGCCAACCAGATCCTCAGCTGCATCAAGAATGTGGTCAACAGGGTGAGGGAGGTGACCCTGCCCCTCTACTCCACACTCATGAGGCCTCACCTGGAGTACTGTGATTGGATGTGGAATCCTCAGGACAGGAGACACATGGACCTGTTGGAGCACATCCAGAAGAAGGCCACAGAAATGATCCAAGAGGTGGAACACTTTCCCTAATTTAGGGGAGATCTAGACTGGGTATAAGAAAAAAGTTTTTTGTGACAAGGGTAGTGAAGCACTGGCACAGGTTGCCCGGAAAGGTGGTGGATGTCCTGTCCTTGGAGACACTCAGGGTCAGGCTGGATGGGGCTCTGAGCACCTGATGGAGCTATACGTGTCCCCATTCATTGCAAGTGACCAGGACTACATGGTCTTTAAAGTTTTTTCCAAATCAATCAACTCTATGATTCTATGGGGTATTTCTCAGTAACAGGTTCAGTGTGGGAACTGTTGTGATAGTGGCACTGCGACCCAAGGCCACCATCTGCGTTCAACACATCTTTCTTCTCCCAGAAGGCCATGTCCCAGCACAGCGCCGGTACTGGTGTCTTGCACAAGAGTGTCGGAGAGAGAGCTTTCTATGCAAGAAACCTTGCTTATCTGCCCTGAATATTGGGCATAGTGGATAGTGGATCAGGTCCTGGTAACACATGAGCAGATTTTCTATCCCATACCTAGAAGGTTTGTGGGATGACTCAGCCAAAAACCACTGAGCAGACAAGCAATAAGTTGTGAGCCCAGAGTCTCTCTTCTCCATTTGCTCTCAGTCTAAAAAGTCAATATTTCCTGATAATTAATGATATCTACTTAAATGACAGAAGAAGCATGATAAGTGAAGTATTTCTCAAAGGAGAAGAATAAATCAACAGAAAAGGATTGTGATTTGTAATATAATACCATTTCATTTAGAGATCCTACATCCATCCTACAGCAGGAAAAATGTTCCACCTGTGCTCACCAGTGACTACTGAACAAATTCAGTGTCTTTCTAGGAAGAAGAAATGCTGAAGTCTTCACGTCCTCCTTTGAACCATGCCTCGTGCAGAAGAGGTCTGTAGAATCACAGAGTTGCTCGTGTTGCAAGGGACCTTTAAAGGTCACTTAGCCCAACTCCCCTGCAAGAACAGGGACACCTACAGCTAGATCAAGTTGCTCAGAGCTCAGTCCAGCCTGAATCTGCCTTCCATGCCTGTTACAAATCACATAACAAAATCAAAGCTAATGACCAAGGCTTCTAAGGGACATAAAGCTGCCAGCTATCCATGTGTTAAAACAAAGTCCTTTCAGACCACTGCTGAGGACCATATGAACATATGAGGACCTGTACCAGCTCTCCTTCACGTCCTGCAGGTGAGGCTCACAGCAGCAGCCCTGCATTTCTCAGTTGCCACTCTTCCCAAGCCAAAAGCAGCTCCTGGAGCTACGCACTCACTAGCTTTTCACCTGTTGGGTCCTGACAACTTCAGTGAAAAGGTTTATACCTTCCTATGGGAAGGTGGTAGAGAACCACAGGCTGGTAACTGGCTTGTAACTGAGGTGTAAATTAAACTGAGGTGTGCAAACCCCATCCACTGCTCTCCATATCACTCAGCTCGACTCACACCTGCCCAAACCATCAAATCTTGTAGGGCAGAAGCACTGTTTTCAGCATCACAGCATCTTTTTAACCAAGACTTCTAGAAGCAAGAGTTCATGTAGCTTTACTCCTTTTTGCTAGAGTTTTGTGCTGCCATAGAGTGAAAAATAATGAGTTTTGTTTGCCACAGAAGAAGTGTAGAGGACAGAGATTTTTCATTTGCATGACTATTTGGGGAGCTTTCACAGCAAATACAAAATCCAATTTCCTTCCAGTTTTTCAGCTACAAGGAATAACGTGAGAGGCACCAAGGGCTGACAGCTGATGGAGAGTAGCCTCCAGTGTAAGCAGAGAAAACAAGATGCACCACTAACCTCGCTGACACAGAAACAACAGACTGGGACCAGGCCTGCACCCAAGCTTGCACCATGCTCATGCTATAGAAACAAGGGCTCTATGCTTTTGTGTGGTTTAGGTGGTTCAGAAGTCACCTGAGCATCCTAGTGCTTGATTTAGTTGTTGGAAACCCTGCCTGCAGCAGGGGATTGGAACTGGATGGTCTTTAAAGCCCCTTGCAATCCAAGCCATTCTGTGATTCTATGACATTTCTATGTTTCTACCATCTTGCATCAATCCTTCTCTAGACAGATAACTCGCTTGAACAAAAACAAAAGCATTTCCATGGTCCTATTAGTTTTTTTCCACCTGGTTCATTTTCTGATTATTTTACTCCTTTCTCTACTCCTTTCCCTGTTCCTTATTTGGTGCATATACTTAGTTTTAAAATGTGCGGTGCATTGTTCTGAACCTTATTTGCTAGACATCACATTTCCTTTTCCTAAGCCTCCTGACACTGCTTACTGCTCCCGTTTATGCCTAATGCTGTCAGCTGCACAGTAATTAAACAGAAATGTGCTGGTTCCTTGAATATGTGTGGAAATCATGTCCTTCTGTGTGTGCCATTCACAGTGTAATTAAAATGTTGTAGTTTTCCTCCAACTCTGTGGTGGTATCCATACTTTTTCCTGGACAAAACACCTTTTTCATTGTTTTAGTGAGTGCCCCTTGCATATTAGGATCATTTTTGAATAACTGGATGAGAAAATTGCCAAACACCACAAAGATGGGAAAAGGCAGACAGAAAACTTGCAGAGATTAGCAGAGCTCTGGATGGTTTCCAGAGCAAAGCTGGGAGTTTGATCACTTGTAGGAGAGGTGACAAAGGTGACTGTTGGAGAGGAAGGGCTGCCTTCCTGTGTTGACTTTCACATGCACACATGGGATGACTGAGCCCTGGCTGCTTACCATTTCTCTCTGTAAAGTGGCGGCATGCCAGCATCTGCCTACAGCTCATTCTCTGATTCTGGATATGCCAGAGATCATCACAGTGTCTAAAGTTACCTCCAGAGCAATAGGTGGGAGAAGGATGCAGTGCCTAGACCTCTGTTTCCCCTGTTGCACTGTTGGCAACAACAGTACCCTATGTGGGACCCCACTGCAGGAAGGGGTCTCAGCTTGCAAACCTGCCATTGGCCCCACCCAACTCATTAAGCATGATGTTGAAATGCAGCCCAGCATGAGAATTTTGCGATAAGAGAGGAGAGAAAATACAGAGTACCACTCAATTTAAATTATTTCTAATGCACATCTGACAGAGTAATGATGAAAGAAACCATTTGAAGATGATGTCTTCTAAGCTTATGGTCAGTCTGCACTTCTCCACCATGGGTGCTAAGAACTGAGCCAAGGCAGGATGGAGCTGAATGAATAAGGAGAAATGGTTGAAGTGGGGACCTGTGTGTGGTGGCTGCAAGGACACTTTGGAGGCCACCTCAAAGATCATGTTAACACCTACACTGTTATACCCTGTATATCTTTGTTATATCTATGTTATCCCCTATATATCTTAGGGGAGTAAACTAGAGATAGAATGAGAGGCAATGGCTTCAAGTTGTGCCAGGGGAGATTCAAATTGTATATTATGAAGAATTTCTAGTCCAAAAGAGTGGTAATGCATTGGAACAGGCTGCCCAGAGAGGTGGTGGAGCCACTGACCCTGGTGGTGCTCAGGAAACGGGTAGAGGTGGCACTGAGGCACATGGTTAGTGGGCATGGTGGGGATGGAGTGGCAGTTGGACTAGATGGTCTTAGCAGTCTTTTCCAATCTTAAGGATTCTATGATTTTAAGTAGATGGAGGAAATCTATTGAAAGTGCTGATGCAGCAAAAACAAGTGACTCAAGGGAAAAGTGTTTTGTAGTACTTTGGGGAAGGGAAAAAGTGCAGGAAAAAAAAAAAAGACAAAGGGAATGAACAAGAAGGAGAGATAGCAAAGGTGGAAGGGGCATGTCAAAACTCCCAGCAACAGACAAATGAATGCTAGTTACCTGCAATACCCTGAGTACCAGATCCATAAGGAATGGGGGCCAGTGCCTGGGAATCCAGAGCCAAGAGATACACTAGAAGTCATGAGGGCTGGCAGCATCTCACTGTGACAGGCTATGCCATGCCAGAAGCCTTGCAATAATCCCTGGGCAATGGAAGTAGCAGCAACTGTCAGTCATGTAAAGCAATTTCACTTCATCATCAGCTGTCACAGGAGAATCTCCAGGCAGTGGAGAAGAAAACATTGCTGGAAGGAGGCAGCCTGTGTCAAAAAGTAAAAGCAAGAGCAAAAAAAGAGCTGAGAAGGGCATGAAGTGGTGGGCAAAAGATGGAAGGCTTTGCTTATGTGGGCTGACTAACTCAGTGGGTGGCTCTGCAGACTGGGTAGAAGAGCACTGCAAAAGTCACTGTGATGTCTGATGGAGACAAGTGTCTGACATGTCTGTAACACAAGGACACTAGTAATTGGAGGGCTGCTAATTTAATTTGTTCACTGGTGATGGGTACGTGGGTTTCCTGTGTGTTTACTTGGGATTGCGTGCAGTCATAAGATGATTTACAAGCTGTGAACATCTGCAGGTTTGAATTACCTTTACAGCTACAGCAGGCTTTTCAGATTAGTGTTACCTGCCACTTGGAAGATTAAGGATTTTCTGCTCAAAAACCTTCCTGAGTAATAAAAAGGGGTATGTAGCAGGGCAAAAGAGGGGATAAGCACACCATCAGCATTGCCGGGCATTCAATACTCCTGTCCTGAACCATCCTCCCCATTCCCACCTATACAATTCTCCATACTGAGCAATCCTGCTGACTTTGGAAGAGCTTTTGCATCACATCTGAAGCTTGGGGATCCCCAGAGGTCACCGAAGCTCAGATGTCTCCAAAGACACTTCCAGCTCTCTCAGCACTTTGAGGGCTACCCCATCTCAAGTCATCCACCCACCTGGCTGAGAATGGGTGATGCTGATTTTCTCCATCTGGTAAAAGCCACAAGAGTGGATGGTATCCATAGGGAAATGGGGAAATATCCACTACTGTGGACTCTGGAAAGATGGTGCCTGAGTTTGCCTGGGCACAAAGCACAAAGTGAGTTTCTCCTCAAAAGCAGAGGGGCAGCCTTTGAGGATGCTATCTTTTCTTTTCATAATGTCTTTTGGTCTGGTAACATGAGTTAGCACTGGGACTTTGTGCTGACAAAACTGATAACAATAGCCTCTGCTCTTCTGAGCTGAATATGGAATTGTTTGATGGTTGAAATAAGTCCTTTGATTATTGCTTCCCTTTGTTCAAAGGCATTGGCTTGATAAGGTACACTGAAGTCAGTGGAGTAAACCAACTCATATCAACTAATGATGAGGCCTGCTATTGTTCTGGGATGATATGCACTGCGATAATTTCCATCCATTTGGATGCAATGTTTAATTAATTCTGGTGAGTGATTGAAACTTCTGTCAATTGCTGCTAACCTGAGATAGGGCTATTTGTATAATTTCAGTATAATCATCTTCTTCCCTGCATTAATTAACACATAACAGCATTACACTGACAGCTTCTTAACACTTTTCTAGCATTTATTCCAAATCTCTCCCACTTCTCTCCGGACAATACAGAAAAATATATATGTATACTTTTTAAACCCCCGTTGTTTGTTTGTTTGTTTTTGTTTGTTTTGTTTATTATTGCATATTGCTCTGTATGCAGCTGTACAGGCTCATGCCAAGACCAGTTGGTCCCAGCCTTGCTGAATGATTGATGAAGAAGCAACTGGGTCTTACCAACCTACAAATTCATCATGAGATCCAGAAGCCACAAACCATACTAATAATGGAGCTGGAAGCTGGGAATAACCCCAGGCAAGACATCCATCTGGGATAAAATCAGTAACTCACTTCACCAGTTTTATGCTGCACAGAACATCCATGGAATTTACATTTTTGGATAGCACTGAAGTGTCTCATGCTCTGTGTTGCTCTAAGGACACTATGTTTTTGTAGTCTATTAAGAGTTAATACAGCTGTAACTGTTGGAAAACATCTGACAATGTGATTTTGTTTTGCATCATCTTTATCTCTACCTCTGTATTTCAGCAATTATGATTTATCATAAGCATTACTGCACTTTCTAGTCATCTTTGCAGTGGTTCCTCTGAATTCCTACAGACACCTTCTCAACCACTTTTTATCCAGTGTTCTGTCTTCTGCATGACACAGAGACTCACCTGCAACTCACCACTGACATTGAATGCAATGACTTTGAGTCCTCCTGACCTCATGTTCTCCATCTGATGGCACGAGTCAGACACATGCCACCAAACCTCAGATTTTGAAGTTTGATAATTATCATTTTTGTTCCCTGTGAAGGAGAAAGTGGCCCTTTCATGTGACTAGTTCTTCCACCCGACTTGTCAACTGATAGTTTAGCTTCTTCTTTTTCCTAAAGTTCATCTAGAAAGAATCTTGTCCGAAATGTATCTACTACCTTGTATTTTGGTTTGCTCTCTCCTATCTAATCCCTAAGTGACTACTTAAAGCAGCTTACATGAGCAGCACTCCAAAGGCCAGCTGGCCCGTTCCCTTAAATCACCTGTCCTTAAATCACAGCTCTCCTACCACAAACATCTCTGCAATGTGATCTCCAAGAGGTAGATTCAGGCTTTGGGAGAGATGGCTCACAATTGGCTGTTTGGAAATATTTCATAGCTGACTGATACGGCTGTGACACTTGGCCACAACTGCAATCTGCCATCATCTGACAGGAAGAGCAATCTCCCCAGCCTGGGTTGTGAGGTACTTGTCACTCCACCACCCCTTTGCCTTGCAGCCCTTCAGCTGGCACACAATTTTCTGAGTCAGTGGCACTTGTGCTTCTTGCCCTTGCACGGTGATTGTCATTTCTCAGATCATCAGTAGTCCTTCCTTTCCTGCTGCCTCTGTGCCTTAAAATAGCCAACAGAGCTCTACACCCTGCAGAGAGGATGACTTTGCTCTTAAACTATTTCCATGGCATGCAGGTAAAGAAATAAAGTAGCAATTGTCTAAGAGGGAGTTCTCACAATAACCTTTTCAGACTTGTGTGGGGATAACTATGCTTCTGTTAGATGCACACCAAGTAGATGCTTGAAGTAGTGGCTCGGTAAGGGCAGCCACAAAGCTCTGGTCTGACTGCCCTTAGCCAATGACTTGGACTGGTGCCTTCTTCGAGCTCCGCTCCCCACTGAGTCATCAAGTGCTCAGTTTCTGTAAAAATTAGGTCTTGGTTGAAATGAGCAGGTTAACCTTGCTGAAACACACACAGAAGAAACTACCAAGGAAAATCAGAAACTTTTCTTCATTAGAAAATATTAAAAAGACCCATCTTGTATCTGGAAGTTTTGATATTCAGGGTGGTAAGAAACAGATTGCCAGGGAGGTTGTGGATGCTCCATCCCTGGAGGTGCTCAAGGCCAGGTTGGATGGGTGCTGGGCAGCCTGAGCTGTTAGGGCCAACCAGCCCATGGCAGGGGGTTGGTACTGGGAGGGCTTCAAGGTCCCCTCCAATCCAAACCATTCTGTGATTCTGTAAGTATCAACTGCACAAAGTAAAAAGGTTTGATTAGCTACTCCCCAATCATTACACAGTACAACAGCATTTCTGTTTACCTTGGCTCACCAGTATTTATGAATACAACACGCTGTTGTATTTTACCTTTTCTGATGTGACTCCTAAAATGCTAAAACCTTTTAGACGAGCTATAGGTCACTCTGCATCACATCTCCTCTGGGAATTAAATTCTCACCACATTCTGCCCCTTCAGGACAGCAAATGTACTCGGAGATGAACATCAGAAGTATTTTCACAGGGCTCTACAAAAAATGTTCATTAAAATACCTTCAATTCTCTGTGTAAAGAAACAGCCCACAGCAGAGATCCACCTTTGTAAAGCTGTTGTGGAAAAAAAAATAATGTGCATAAAGAATGTTTCTGCTAGAGGAAAAAATAATGAAGTAGCCGAGTATCTGGGAATTACAGCCTTGTTTTTAAAACATAGGGCTGGGAGGGGGATGTTCGTGTTGTATTTCCAACCTGCCACATTTCCCATATGCCTCCAGACAAATCACTCGCAGCAATTCTCAAAACTGGCCTGCAATTTCTGGGTGATGCTTTCCAAAGACTGAAACTTCCTCTTTAATCCTGAAAATCTGAGTCCCAGGCTGTATTTGTTTTGACCACTCTGCCCTGGACCAGCCTCTGGGGTGAATTTCAGCATAGCGCTTTGACCTCCTGCCCACCGCAGCCAGGAGGGTTCAGGCACCTTCAGCTCTGGCAGGTTGGACCTGTCCATGTAGATCTCTTGGGTCTGCTTCATGCTTATAAGCCTGATGCACCCAACAGTGCTGAGTGCCAAGTGCAGAGCTC
Organism: Tragopan temminckii; assembly: GCA_028571105.1. Taxonomy (NCBI): domain Eukaryota; kingdom Metazoa; phylum Chordata; class Aves; order Galliformes; family Phasianidae; genus Tragopan; species Tragopan temminckii. Next base: position 54,809,207 of record JAOWBP010002392.1, read on the forward strand.
CTGCACAGCACCTCCCCAGTTCATACAGAAGCGACTGCAAGGAGTCCAGCGCGGTTAATCTGTGGGGAAAGACCTGAATGGTGATAATTCCAGACTGAGGAAATTTGGCTGTAGGCTTTGGTCATACTGAGAGCTTAAAAATGAAATAATTCACTCTGTGGCATTGCAAACCAGATGCCCAAATTTTAAGAGTATAACCGACCTCAGGCTGTGTCTCACCTTCCTTGATGGTACAAGAAGAGCGGATGGACTTGGTACTAAAATCATGTGCTGAAAAAACAAGATTTGTGAAATACCCAAATAATAAAGAGTTCCAGAGACATGCCCAGGAGAAAGCGAGCATTTCTGAATTCAGAGCAGGGTTGAAAGATAGACACTAAATAAGACACAGGACCCTTCCACTAAACGATGAGGATGGAAGAGATTATTGACTAGTTGCTCACTAATTGAGCATCATCCTTTCTAGGCACTAAATGAGGCAGGGGACTAGGGGAAACAATGTGTGTAATTATAGTCTGTCTTCAAATGTATACGCATGGAAGAGCCTGAATTAATGTTGCACAAACAATATTAGTGCTGACATTTCCTGGATGTTACATGCTAAGTATCCAGCAATTTTTCTAACATACTTTGTTAGAGAGTAGTGTCTCTCTTCTGATCTTCTGCTCTGCAGCATTACTTGGACCAAAGGAAGTGGAAAACAGAGTGGAAAATGAATGCTTCCTTCAATTCTCAAACAGCATTTCTCCTTCACTTTGCATTGGTGGGAACTATAGTACAAAACAAATGAGAACAGGGCCCTTGGCACCAGCGCTGGGAACCCAGAAGCTGGGGTATCCCAGAATCACCATTCATAATTTGGATTGGGACTTGGCTTTGCCTTTCTTCTTCTAGTTACACAATAACAATGTAAAATCAATTTTCTCAAGGGATTTTCAAGGCCTCATTAATGTTTGGTGACCCCATTCACTAAGAACTTGGGAAGAGCAGCTTCCCAGTTTGCAGTGGAACACCTGATCCCCGAGCACTCACTCATCGTTGTTACCGCTGATTGACTGGCTACATTACCCCCAGCTAAGGCCAGAATATGAAAGGCTAGAATAAGGTATGGTGAGAAGATCTGGTTTTGCTACTTGTAGGAAAATCCCCTTTTGGCCAAAGTCAAGGAAAAAACTAATGTACCAGTGTCAGGTGTGTATATATTTCAGCTCAGAAATATCCTCCAGGAAGTACAAGAGAGAAAAGAAGTGAGAATTCAAGAACATAAGAAAGGAGGAGATCAATTATAAGAGATGAGCAGTTCATGTATCTGTAAGAATGAATAGCTCAAGTTAAATGGTCTCTGTGACACAGCACAATAGCCTATTGTCTTGGCTCCCATAAATCAGCCACTCACAGCCCGTGCTTGAAGAGCCAGATGTTCATTATTAAACAGTGTCCTGTTCTCCTTCTTGCATTTCCTCTTCGGCCCTGTTCCGAGCCATGCACGGCCATTCCCACCTGGACAAAGCTATGGAGATCACTGATCCTGGAAGGGTAGGAATCATCCAGTCAATAGCAAAATTTCAGCTCAGCACAGCACTGCATTACACTGTGTTTGGTTCCAATTCCCACTTTTGCTTGGCTCAAGGTCTGCACTCTGGGTTCCTGCTTCATTAATAGGGTGCTGAAGAAAATACCTCAAAGAATCTTTAGTCAAACCAGGGTAATCGGGGCTGCAAAAATGGTAAATCCAGACACTTTTAGGCACATACAGTATTTGTTTATTTTCAGTGTCTCACTCAGCTTGGGCTCGGGAACAATTGGTTTCTCTTGGCTTCAAGTCAACCTCTTCCTCTGCTGGCAGAGAGGTGTGTTTGCACTGTAAGACACAATGTAAAACCCAGACTAGAAGGGCCAGGACTGGTAAACTAGAGGAGGGAAATTACTTTCTGAATAAGCATCCATCCCAAAACTGGCTACCTGCCCTTGGAGAGAGTGACATTCCTGCCAGTGCCTTCTGAGAGAGAGATCTGGAAGGAAACAGGATATTACAAGAAATCCTCAAAAAGTCCTGCATTCAGTCACTCTGCTGGGGCATCAGGGATGGATTTGGGTGGCAAATCTGTGCTGCCAGACACTCCTGACCACGTGGAAGCACCCCTAGGCTCCTGCTGCTTGGTGCTTTACAAAAGGGCATGGAGGAGAAATTAAAGCCCTGAGAGAAGTGGCATGAGCTGGCGGCAGGCGTACGTCTCTCCTTGCTGAGACCTCATCAAAAATGAAAGCCAGAATCCTCAAGCACGCAGTGTCTGACTAAAGGGAGCATTAATAGAATGAAGTCTGGCCACGCAGAGCATCTGTGGCAGCTTGTGAGAAATTGTGATTTACTGAGCAAGGGAAGTAGGATCAAAGAATTGTGCTGCAGATAAGGACAGATTGAAAAAAAAGCTGTTCACATGCAGAGATCAAAGCTTTGAAGATGTGACAGTATTAATGGAAGATGTTGCATTTGAGAGTAACTCCTCATTTAAGGGGTTAACAAAGAAGAAAGCACTGGTTGTAATATACGGGAAGGAATACATTCATCCTCCTAATGATAAGGAGACAGATGATTTTCCCAAAATCAGTGCCACGTTTGGCTGTGACAGAGAAAAAACTGGGGATGGCTCCAAAGCATATGGGCAGAGCGTGCGCTCCGATGCACATCCTCTGGTGAACATAACCACAGGCCACCACTGAGTGTCCAAAAGTGTTTGTGAACAGGAGAATGATCTGTGTCTGAGGCGTCTGTGACTGACTGATTCTGCTTTGATCACAAAGCAATACTGGTACCATGGGGCTCACCTGCATGGCTTCTAATGCTCCCCACTGCCTGTGTGCAGCAAGTCACCATCTCTGGAGGTGTTCAAGAACTGTGGAGATGTGGCACTGATGGACATGATTAGTGAGCATGGTGGGGGTGGGCTGGTGGTTGGATTTGATGATTTTAGAGGTATTTTCCAACCTTTATGATTCTGAGATTCTAGAATCTCCATCTTTCTGGAGCCCTCCTTTTTTTCCGTTGTGGATGCTCAGAGTTCTCCTCAGCACTGCACAGCCTCCACTGACCCCTTCGGTTTCTTCTGATGCTGCTCCACATGCTTCTACAGCCCACTCTGATTTCTGAAACTCTCTGTTTTGTGTGCCTGGCAGCCACCCCTCCCCACCAAAGTTCATGAACCGTACTGCATACGTTTCAGTCTTTTGGCATTTCCGAAAGGAATCAGTTCCCTCAGACCTGTTTTTCTTGGCGCTCACCTCCGTGTTTCTTACCCGCTGCTGAGCGGACGCACATGCTGCAGGTCTGGAAGCAGCAGACCCTGAGAAAGGAAGAAGGGCTGCACTGCTCCATGCCCCGGCCTTGAGATGTGATACCTGGAGGAAGCAGGGAACAGACTGAGGTTTGCCACAGCGTGGAGAATTCCTCACTGCTGGCATATCCCACCCCATGCTCATCCTTAGGGCTTGTGCTTGCATTCAGGTAGCAGTCAAAAACTGTCTCCAAGGAAAGCATTTGTTTGCTGGTTTTTTTTGTTCTGTTCTACACTGTGGTGGTGTGGCCTCAACTTGAGGACTGAGTGCAATTCTGGGCATCACAGTGCAAAAAGGACATAACCCTATCCTTTTATACCGCCACACAGCACAAT
>JAOWBP010002392.1:54815464-54826968 GCA_028571105.1 Tragopan temminckii
TGGGTTGGACGGGACCTTAAAGATCATCTAGTTCCAATCCCCTGCTATAGGCAGGGACACCTCCCTCCAGACCAGGTCGCTCACAGCCCCATCCAGCCTGGCCTTGAATGCTTCCAGGGAGGGGGCATCCACAGCCTCTCTGGAACACCTGTTTCAGTGCCTCACACTCTCACAGTAAAGAATTGCTTCCTAATTTAGTCTAATATTGCCTTCTGCTGATATACATGATCTCTGAGATCCCTTCCAACCCAAGCGACTCTATGATTCTGTGACATACAAAAGCTTCCCTGAAAACATCACCTATTCCTTTTGCAGCCAATTGATAGGCACACACAGCAAACTGGAGGCAGGTTTACCCCCATGCCACCGCACTTCCCATTTATACCACAGGTTTCCCATAAAGATCAAAACAACACGTGGACATGAGCTGAAGGATGCCTCTCAGAGTGCTCCTGACTCCCAACAAAAGACAAGGGATAAAAGCACGTGACTGACTCAAAGCGAATGCTCCACTGAATCTCTGAGCTGAGATCTCTCAGAGTTCTGCCTCAGTAAACGTGGGGTGTTAGGGGTTTCTTTGTTGTGATTTTTTCTTTATTTAATAATTTGGCTGAAATCCTCCCTAGCTGTTTGAGTTATTCATGAAAAACAATCCTACTTCTTAAGAAGCCTTGCAGATACTTTGATGCTTTTCAGAGAGCTGAGGGCTCAAAAAGAAAAAAAAAAAAAGACTGCAAAATCCAGTGATTGGCTTATTCTTGAATGAAAATCTCTGCACAGCTAGATGCTATCTTCTGAACATCTGCAGGTTCTAAAATCAGACCAGACGTGTATTTTCACAGCTGTTAAGTGAACCTAATATATTTTACAGGCAGCAGAACTTTGAAAAGGTGTTTCAAGAATGCTCCTTTCAGAGAGTTTGGACTGCTTCATAAAAAAATCCTCCCAAATGCTCACTGCCACCCCTTTCTAACACCAACTGCCCCCACTTGCTTTCTCCCTCTTTTAACCAATTGCACCCCCACTGCTGTTCCAATAGCAGTGACTTTATCAATGCACTCCCAGGGCTGAGGCACCAAACTGCTGTCAGGCAGACAGCAGCCGAGCACCCGGCATGCTTTCATTGCTCTGCCCCTAACTAAACACCATCTACAGTTGCTTAGTGCTGGAAACAGCAGGTGCTCCAAAAGAGCCCCATTTCAAAAGCTTCTCTTTGCTGTTCTACTACTTGCATTATTTTAAATTGAAAGACAGAATATTTAGGTCTTCTCTGGATTCCCACTGGAAGTGTTACACGGGGTACTGATGCTGTTAGCTAGTTCCAGGGAGGATGAACAGATATGGCACCTCCAAAAAAAGAACCCAAAGCCCTGATCTCAGCAAGCGAAACAACTTTTCTCTGTACTCTGCCTGCAGTAATGATTTCATACATCCTATTAAAATGGTCAGAACGGGTTTTATGGAAAGAGTCAGAGTGGAAAAGATCAATAGGACATACTCAGATATGGATCGGGGTGACGTGGGTCAGAGGATTTAAAGAAGGTGTAAGAAAGCCTGTTGTTGGCTGTACATTTGCCTTCAGGCAAAATGTTCTCTCCCCGCTGCCACGTGGGTTTATGCGCTGACACACCATGTTTGCAGCTTAGCAGACACAATATCCTTGTGCTGCTGACTTCTGTTTGTTTTCTCATTTCTGTTACTCTGGGCATTCTACCGACAAAAATAAATGCTCGTGCTCACCATGCAGATATCTGAATGGCACATTGAGAAGGAAGGACCTATAGAATGGAATTAAGCAAATGGACATAAGCACATTTAAAAACACAATGGGAGGAGGAGGGGAGATGCTGGGTGCAGACTGCTGCTTTAGGGATCTGCCACAAGTGACAAATGAAGCAAGAACTGGCCCACACAAAGCCACTGGAGAGTTCAGCACAAGGATGGATGAGAGAGCCAAGCGATTCAAAGAAGAAAAAACGCAAGCACTGCAGTTTGACACAAGATGGGAGAAATGGGATGCAGAATGGTGGTGGCAAGGAAAGGAAAAAAAAAAAAAAAGACAAAAACAAAGAGCCACTGTCAGTTTCCTATATCACTGTTATGATCTGGTAGGCACTGTACGTGTCTGCTGAGCACACCAAGGAGCTGTGCCTAGCCAGCTGGCCCAGGACCCCAACCCAACCAGCAGAACAGCAAATCAGCCTGCATCTCTGGTTTCCAAGTCAGGATTCAAACATGTTGGTAAGGGAGCACAGGAGCAGCTCATATAGCAGTTACTTGCATTGGAGAATAAATCCAGACAAGCAGTGTGCTTAAAACGAAGTTTTTGTCAATTCAAAACAAGTCACACTCCTGTCATGAATTCACTGAAGATCTTCAGTCAGGTAAGTAAATACACAAGCAACCTAGACTGGCACTAATCCTGCTCACAGCTCACCCCCACATCGCTGCTAGACTACTGTTTTTGGGGATGTGGCTTGGTGGGTACAGTGGTGATGGAAGGACGATTGGACTTGATGACCTCATTGGTCTCCAACCTTAGTGATTCTGTGGTTCTACCGGGATTTCAGAGGTCTCCCACAGCACCACCTCCTCAACCACTACACCGGTACAAAATTAAAACATCATTCAACAGGGCTCCATCACTAAAACAGGGCTCAGATGCAGGTGGTCTCAGCGCTGACTCTGTGTGTACCTCATAACACCATGCAAAGACCACAGCCCCTTATAGACCAGAAAGTAGGGTAATGCCTTGAGAGATAACATGGGCTCTATTCTGATCAGCAATTTTTATTTTAAATAAACGTGGCTTCAGAAAAAAAGCCTGTATGAAAACAAACACTTTTGACTGACAAAAAAAGCAATAAGTTCACTTCAAAACATCCACTAACAAAAATCATTTCCTCATAAAAACTCCAGTTTTCAGCTTTATCACTTGAATAAATCCTACAAACAGCAAGCAAATGTCAAGTGACAAAAGCATTATTTGTAAGTTACCACTTCAAGCAGTACACCCTACCACAAAACATGCATTGCATTTCTGTATTTGCTTTTACACTGTTCCAAATTCAATTTTACGTAGCACTATCTCAGACCACCATTTAAGAAAATACACCTGCAATACATGTTTCCTAGTAGCTATTTTGAAAAGCAATCTTTAATTCTCAGAACCTCTTTTTCAAACCCAAGCCCCACTTGGCATCAAACACCGGGAGTTCCAGGTCAACATTTTGGAATTATCCTGTAAGCAATGACACCTTCAGCCCCGTAAAGAAACGCCCTCTGAGCAATTACAGAGGGCAAGAAATGATACAGTACGTGCTCTCATAAATAGTTAATTGATCGTTGGGGTCCCGCGGGTCAATAGGCTCCTTATAAACGCATGGCTCAAAGCCATCTGTAACAGACACCATGGCACACACCTGTCTCTAACCAGACCAGCACAAACCGGCTGTGATGCCTTAATAAAGGCACGGCAGAGGTTTCTTGATGATTCCACTGTGCCTTCGTCGAAAGAAATAAATAAATCCTCTTATTGGCACCGGTTACAAATGATAGATATGAGAACAGAAGCTAAACAAGACACTCCGCTGTGTTTGAATTCCTGTGAAGGCTGTTTTCATTAGCCAGCTGTCAGGGGAAAAAAAAGAAAAAAGAAAAAAACTAATTCCTCAGCTTCATTGAGGGGGAGGGAGTAAAAAGGTAACAATAAAAATAACCCTAAAAATACACTTTGAAGCTCCCCATTTCACAGATGCAGAAAAACAAAGGCCACGCATCACTCAGTGCGCTGCAGAACCACAAATCAGCAAAGCACTCAGAGTCACTCCTTCAGAAGGCAGGGAGCAGCACAAAATGCGGTTATTTGTAAGAGATCTTCAGCATCACACTACCAAAACGAGGTGTGGGCTCTGCCATGCCCATCAATAGCAGCAAGCACCCCCAGGCACAATTCCCCGGCTCCAATGGCAGCAGCCAATCCTGGCCTCCAGTCTTCCCAGGGCTGGGAAAGGCAATCCCAGCCTCACGACTCGGAGACAAGAAGATTTAAGTCTCCAAGAAGAAATGTGCCAGTTTTCAGGGATCCACTCCCAAATTTGGAGGGTTCTGTCTTTTTGACAACCAAGCCATGTATTTAGGCTCTTACATTAAAACCTCTTTGTTTTGTATTTTTTCTTTAAAAAACAACAACAAAAAAAGAAACAAAAACAAAAACGAACAAACAAAAACCTTAGAGACCTTAAGATACAGAGCAAAGCCTACAGATAGTTCCTAAAGTATCTGGGCACCTGGCTGTGCTCACGAGGATCACAAACAGTCCTAAAATCCCTAAGAGGCTAAACACAGTACCTCTGGTGCTTGGAAATAGGATCATGAAGGTTGGAAAAGGCCTTTAAGATCATCTAGTGTAACAGTAGTAAGATTTCAGCTCATGCTCCACATCCAAAATTCAGCATCAGAGCAGCTCAAAGCTCTGGACTTTTCCATCTCTCACCACTACTTAGGCACCCAATGCAAAGACTGAGTTTAAATCTCTTCGAAAGCCTTAAGCTGAAACACACCTTTGGGTAATCGCTTTAAATCTCAGCCACTCTCAAGGAAGTGAGACAAGGAAGAAGAGCCATTGAGCACCCTAAATGAGACTCATTACTTCACAGATGAACTCACAGAGAAAACTCTGTACTCCTGATGTTTATTCACTGAGACAGTCGTAGGAAGCTGTACACAACCACCCAACACTGGAGATTACATAAAATTACTTTAAGCCAGACAAAACCAGAACACCTGATGTTGCTACTCTATTCATGCTCACAAGTCCCCACGCAGCTCACATTCGATGCTCTTGAGGAGTTAACTGTGCCTATAAACTGCTGATGTGCAATTTGCACAACTTACTACTTCTCACGAATTAGATTAATTAAAAGCACTCGCACATATTGGGGTTTTTAAACACCTGCACGCAGAGCTTGCTTCCAGCAGTGCTGTACCCAACCAGGCATGGCTACAAACTCAACACTGCTGCACGAACTGACAGCCACATCAATTAGGGATACCTCAAGAGAGAGTTCTTTAATGCAAGGGAAAAATATATAGGCTACAGCTCTCTGCAAAATTTACTAGAAAATTTAATTTCATCTCATTTTGACATGGGAATGTGCCAAAGCTGGATCTGAAGCGAGGTCTATTTTTGTCTCATGGATATGCATGTTGAGGAATGGGTTTGCACATGTGTTCCTGCTCCGGTAACAAAGAAATAAAAGGAACAAGGGGGAGCAAAGCCGCAGTGGCTTCTCCATTAATGCATTTATCCCATTTAGGTCTGTACCATAGCCCTGAAGAAGCCTGAACCCTCAGGCTGCTCTGTTGATCAGGCCACTTCAACTTTTCTATGGTAAACTTTTGGCTTACAGCACTGCTCTTCAAGACAAGAAGATGTGCATTGCTTGAGCACCCCTAAAACTGGAAAAAAATCTGAAGACTCAGGTGTCACTTCCCCTCATTCAGCTCCACCAAGTGCTTATCAGCACAGGACTGGGGCTGGCCATGATACCAGCTGGGGTGGAGCAGAGCCAGCCTTGGGTTTATCCATGCTTGGTCACATGCTGGAGGAAACTCTGGGGACAGTCAGCCCCAGGAAAGCAGCACAGCAAGGTGTCTGGCCCATCCTGGAGGGTACGTTCCTGCTGCAGCTGGCCACAGGAGCAAAGGATGAATATGAGAATGTGGGATGGAATACCAATCGCATCTGAAGAGGCAGGTTTCACAAGAAGCAACTTGGAAGGCTCAGGAGAGACCTTCTTGCTCTCTACAGCTACCTAGAAGAAGGTTCTTTTGGGAGCAGAGCTAGGAAACAGTGTTCCAGGACACAGACTCTCTCCTGGGTTTCCTTCCCCTGCTCCATGCCCCAGGCTGCACTCCCCAGCTCTCCGTGAGGAGTAGCACGTCTGAGAAAATCCCTAAAAATCCCAATCCACAAAAGCCAGTGAAGGGGTTTGACATATGCCTGAGGTCAGGGTGCTCTACGATCCAGCAAGAAATGATGGAGATAGGGATGCCTTAGATTCCAGCTGCCTTTCAGGCATGGACAAGCAAGGCAAGGCCCTCTGAAAACACATTCCTACACTGGGAAGCAGCAGCCCTGAGCCCTATCCTGGCGTCAGGTAACTAAGCCCTGGCTTTGCAAAACTTGAGCTGCTCTATTCTTTCAAAACAATGTTATCAGTGGGCAGCATCCCTCCTACTTATCTGGCAGCTCAGCTGCTTGCCTTACCCCAGAATGTGGAAGAACTGGGCTGCAGGGTCGGCTTCGTGCCTGCGGGTGTACTCCAATACCCAGCCCCAGGCCTCCATCCCCACCATGGGGAGCAGCCATTTGGGGCCTGCCTCCATCTTCCTGCCCAGGCCATTGTCCCACCATGAGGAGCAACCTCTGCCTTGTAAGGCAAAGCAACTACAGCTCCCAGAGCAAGGGCTCTTCTCAAGGTCATCCCTATATTCTCCTCATGATTCCCACACCAGTTCGGCACCCCAAAATGGTGGCCTGCCAGTGTAATGCACACCGAGGCAATAGGTATCACGGCTGGTGAAGAAGCTCCAGCCACAGGGGACTCATCCTACTAGTACTCCCCTAGATTTGGAATTGCATCATTTCACAACCAGGTGCTCATCTCCTCACGTGCTCCTGGGTTCAACCCATCTGGTGTCAGTTCTGTTTCTCCAGCACGGAAACCCAATGAGCAGGCCCAGTCCAAGGGAACAACTAAAATACCTGCTGTTCTTCACCCGAACACCCCACTAAAGGTGAAAATGCCTGGAAAGAAACTAGCAGGATTTGTCACCTCCTCACAAATCATCTCTGCCCCTACCTCAATTGGAATCTTGAGGTAAGGACACAAACTCAAGATCTCTGCCAAGAACAAGAAAGACATACCTCATGTGGGTTCAGCTGAGAGACCATAGAACTATTAAGGTTGGAAAAGACCACTAAGACCATCCAGTCCAACCATCAACCATCCCCACCATGCCCACTTAACCACATCCCTCAGTGCCACCTCTACCCTCTTCTTGAGCACCTCCAGGGACAGTGACTCCACTACTTCCCTGGACAGACTGTTCCAATGCATTACCACTCTTTCAGAGAAGAAATTTTTCCTAATATCCAACCTGAACGTACCACCCAAGAGCAGCCCGAACTGAATTCTCATAAGCCATCCTTCTTTCAGGGAAGTCCAATATGGTCATTCAGGATTAATCTATCATCATGTACCTGGGGACAATGAAAACAGAAATGCTCTGCTCACCACCAGCCTGGACTAGATGAACAGAGGCACACCACTTCCCCATTCAATGCACTCAGGGCCCTCTCTGACATGCCCATTGAGCTGGCTGACTCCCTGAATCCAATCTGCAAGGAGAAAGCCCAAAATGGGGATTCACTGAAGACAGCAGAACTGCTCCCTCCAGCCCTGCTCACACCACCACAGAGTAATCAATGCCAAAAATCGCAGCCGCCAGACTGGCGCGTTTAATGCAACCTGACATCTCCTGCAGCAATCCCTTCAGCTTCACCTTCTGCCTTATGCAAGGCAGATGTCCTCAGCCCTCCACCAGGTCTGGCAGCCACAGCTCTCCAGGTCACCTGTCCGTGCTCTCTGCTCTTTCTGCTTGGGCTCTGCACAAACACCACCAACAAAGGTCAGCTTCTGCAACAAGGAGATCTTTGCACCACCACCACACACACATTCACACATCCGTCTGCAGAGGCACCCAGCAGAAGGGCAAGACAGACAGCTACAGGAGATAAGGGCTGAAACCACCCCAGAAAAACATGCTGGCTCGTCTACCCAAGCTCTGCTCATTCAGGAGAGCAGTGGGTTTGCACCGAAAGCGAGGAGTTCTGGTTTCCATCAGCCCTCCAGCAGAGACCTCAACCTCCCAAGAATCTTTCCAAAACACAAACTGCTGCAAACGCACACAGAACCACCGTGACAGAAGCTTGAAGAGATGCTGTAAAACTGATTAGTTGTCAAAATCATCAGACCATAAAAGAAGCTCCAGCTGTGCTCCCCTTATTTGCGTAGAGAAATGCAGGAGGCAGGGCTCTATTTAAAATTAATTTCTTTTTTGTTGTTGTTGTTTACCAGAACCCAAGTTACTCTGGTTGACAATTATGCCCATTATCCAATTCCTTCCTTTTTTACCACCCCACTGCCTTTTTTCAGAGTTTATGCAGAAAAAGATAAATTCCAGTAAGTGCTACTTTAAAATGAGAAATGCAAGTTAACAAAGAGCTGGGGAAGGCTGGGCCATTTGCTCTTCTGTTTTAAGACCCCAAACCAGTACAGAACTCAATGCCAACAATTCCTTTGAAGTCAACACCATTTTCAAGTCAATCTACTGCCTTTGGGCTTAAACTCTGGCCCAAACGTTCTGCCAGATCCTTGGTGCAAGTGTAGGAGGACAAGAGCAAACAAATATTTAAACTTTGGCTTGTGTACTTCAGCAAAATTGCTGTCAGCACATGCTTTTAAGTTCATACAAAACCCAGTGGGAGAAATTCAAGACAATAACTAACTTGGAGACTGGTGGGTCAGAAAACTGCAGAAGAAAAAAATACTTTGATGCAAGTAACACTAATCATGAAGCATGGTGCTCCCAATATCCCACTACACACTGTCCTCCTCTTGGCCTCTGCTCTTAAGCTGACCCACAGATTAGGTCACACAGATACTTTGGCAGAACCACCAAGAGCAACCCATTTCCTCCCCCTGAGCAGAGGACAGTTTGCTGTGGATGCTCTGCACAACATAACTCTGACCTGGGTACCACAATCAGTTCTTCATGGCACGGATGCCAAGAGCAATACCTCAGTAAAGCCAAAACCAACACTGCGATCCAAGACCTCAAGATCACATCCCAGCTCTACCTCTGTCTGCCTGTTCTGCCTGAAGTCAACCAGGCTGTTCACTCTGCCTCATCTAGCCCAGCTCTGAGTACCTACAGCCTCACTGGGCCCTTGTTCCAGCATTAAGAGCTGGACTCAATTATTCTTAAGGGTATGTTCCAACTTGGGGTAGTCTATGATTCTTCTGTAATACTCAACTGAGGAAGCTTTCACTAATATCTAAGTAGGAACAACAGGCACTACTTGCAAGGACGAGCCCTTCTTGTTCCTGCTGTAATAATTCATGTCTGAGTGCTAACTGTCAGCTATCACAATAAGAGAAAAACCTGGGGCTGGAAGTTGTTCTATTGTCATCCCCATCCACAGGGATGGGGAGCTAATGTGGCACAACACTGCTTGTTCTTAGTGTCTTTCAATAGACAGTGAAATCAGTGCCAGAAAGGCAAGAAACTCAAAGCTTTTGGAGACATCTGTATTTACACTGCTGTCTTTCAGGGCAGAAGTCTGACAGCTGCATTTTGGGGATAAACGATCAGAATGCCAGGTTGGTGCCTCATGCAGGTTGCACCACGTAGCTTCAGAACACATGGACAGGCACCGACATCGTGGATGGAACAGTCCTGGCTGCCTCCTCTTGGCCTTTACCGAATTATGACTCCAACTTGCTTCATGCTACAATCATCGGGCACCCTTCACAAGCACCAGCAGTCCCATAAATCTGCTTTTTACAGCATGGCAGAAGCCTAATTACACATGATTAAACTCTGTCAAAAATTAAAGCCCACACATTCCTCTGAAATTGAAATCAGCCCCGTTAGGTATCAAGAAGCAGCAATGCCGATGGCTGGAAGGCATGTTGACAACACAATGTTGCTGATCCTACACAAGTGGAGGCACTCCCGACTCTTCATTTGAGCCTTTCCTACAAACACTGGTGTAAGCACACCCTAAACTGTGACCGTGCACACTTCAGACTGCAGGGACAGATGCAGCTCAGACACCTATAAAGCTCACACTCGCTGCTCCTGCTCTCCTGCAGCTCTCCTTCCCCAGCACTGTGCATGTTGGACCTCACTGCACAGATTCGGAAACGTTAAGCCACAGCCCGTTTATTTCTGTGACAACAGCTTTAATGAATATTGAGCTCTTTAAGGACACATACAAGTTACACATCATTTTGTTATCACGAAAATGGGCACTGGAAATTAAATATAACCCATGTAGATAGACACTACAATAGGATGCAACATCCAAAGGAAATGCTGTTAAGGCATTCTGAAACTTTTATTACAAGGTAAGCATCATTTTAGATGGATGCAGTACTAGGAGTGAGGAGAACAAAAGTTTGTGGCTTTTATTACCAATGAGGAGATCCCTAGGAAGAGGTCTGCCACGCTGGGGACAGCAGTGATGCAGCGAAAACCATCACATGGAGAAACCAATGAGTGGTACCCTGAGAGAGCAAATGATTAATGGCACACCTCACCCTGCCCGCTCCCCATGAGCATGGTGCAACCACAGTGCAAACCTCCAACCCCAATAACAGCCCCCGGCAGCCCAGAGAGTCCCCAGCTCTGGTTCTCAGCATGGATGCACACCTACAGAATGCGAATGGCACCTTCTCCCCAACAAATTGCAAAGGGACTTCTTTTTATTATTATTATTAATCATGTAGGAGATTTTTATTGTTATTAATCATGTAGGAGCTATTTGTAGCTTAACAGTTAAACATTAGATGTTATGATTTCAATTACATGCACTTGTGTAACAAGCAGATGAAAGCATATGTCAAACACCTGCAACATCCCTTTACATACCTGATCTATGCCTCTTCCAAAACACTTGCATTAAGGAAGGTTCTTCTAAAATAATACAACAAAACATGTGCTTTCGCCAATCCCCCACACTCCTTGATACACACGGGGGGCAAAGAAACCCCCAGCTCAGGGAACACAGGGTGCACCCAGCTCCCTGCACCTCCATTGAGCGTGGAGAGCACAGCCACCAGTGCCTGCCTGCAGATGTGGATGACTAAACATCTTAGGGACATACACACAAAAAAAGGATGGATTTGTGCTTGGCATGTCCTAAAAGCTGCATTCTGGCAACTTGAGAGCTGTGCTCAGTGCTGCTGCAAAGAGGACAAGGTGCCAGCAGCATGGGGCAGCCGCAGTCCCCACTGGGGGGAAAGCAGCCTCGGGCACTCACACTCACCTGGTGGTTTCATGTAATATTGCTCGATATCAGACATGTCCGTATGCAGCGCACAATCGAGATAGTGGAGGATAACTTTTCTGCTGAAGTAGTACCTCATGCCCATCAGAAAGATGGGCAAGCAGCAGGTCAGCAGGAAGGACTTGGTCACAACAAAGCACATTACTATGGAGATAAGGAAGAGAAATAAACGACACCTGTCAGAAAAGAGAATTTAGTGTTGATTTCGGAATACAAACTCATTTAAAAAAATAAAATTAAAAAAAGAAAAAAAACAGAGCAAAACAGACATTTGCAGCTCATACATGAGAATGGTGCAATTCTCCCTAAGCGGTGCTAAGTGACAGTGCAGCTCAGCGTTCCCGCAGTGCCTTGGGGGAGGGGG